>WAAB01020178.1:0-32156 GCA_013389865.1 Piaya cayana
GGGGTGAAGGGGGGCTGTGGGGGCAGGGTTGAGGAGTAGGGGGGCTGCAGGCACCTCTGGCCAGGTCCGGGTGCAAAGGGGCTGTGGGTCTGAGTGGGGGTGCAGAGGGACTGGGGGGCTGGTTTGGGGGTGCGAAGGGGCTGTGGGTCCAGTTTGGGGGTGCAGAGGGTCTGGGGGGCGAGTTGGGGGGTGCAGGGGGGCGGTGGGAGTGCAGGGGGACTGGGGGGCTGGTTTGGGGGTGCAGAGGGGCTGTAGGACTGGGTTGTGGTGCAGGGAGGGGGCTACAGGCATCTCTCTGGATCGGGGTGCAGGGCGCCCGGCCGGCTCTGCCAGAGCCGGGGGACACGCCGGGAGCTGCAGAGTTTCCAGCAGCAGAGGAAAAGCAGCACCTGGGGCGCTGGGTCGGGTGACGTGGGGCTGGCAGCCCTGGGAGGGCCACACGTGTCCCAGCGTCTCCCACGGCTCATCGGATCCTGCTGCTCCCCGAGGAGAAGCTGGGGGCTGTGTAGCTCCTGCAAGGCGGCAGGGAAAGCTGTTCTCTGCTTCTGGTGGAGCAGCACCTGGCCTCTACGAGCATCGGCTGCCTCCACAGCTTAATTAGCGTCATCGCAGGAGCGCAGGGTGCGTGTGGGAAGGGTGAGGACACACAGATCCTGCGGAGGGAGAGAGGAGCTGGGATCTGGGCTCAGCCCGTTCGTGCTGGCTCATCTCCTCTGTGCTGAGCGCCGGCTCTGCTGGGAGCTGCGGGCTCTCCTCGGCCGGGTCGGTGGTGTCAGTCAGCGTTGGCTCTTCTGGTGTCTGGATCCCCTGCTGCAGGGAGGGGTTTTCTCTGTGGGATGCACAGACCCCTCTGAGTTTTGACATCCAGGAGCGAAACATGGTGGGGACATAGGGAAAGGGCAGGGAGGCCTCTGCCCACAGAGCTGGTGTTATGGTTCAGCCCCAGCCCAGACAATTTTGGCAACTAAAGCTGGAACAGTTTGGCTCCCGATTCCCTCCCTCCCTCCACCTCCAGGAAAAGGGGAAAGGGAGATGAGAGGAAAAAAGGCTGGAATGTCTGTGAGTCGGGAGGTGCTGCCTTGCTATGCGAGGGGCTGCTTCCAGCTCTCCTCGCTGGAATAGGAGTTGTCCCAATACGGAGATCATTGCCGTGAGGTGCAAACTGGAAATGAAAAGATTCTTCCCTCAGGTTGGAGCTGTGGGTGGCAGCCCCTGCCAGGGACAGGTTCCTTCCTAGTCCCTGCTGACGGCTCCTAAAATCCTCCAAGCTTTTACATCTTAACATTAAGCACAGCCGCTCTTTCTCTTCCTCCAGGCTTTGTGGAGACAACAGGGAAAAAGGTTGCGATGAAGAACCAAGGTGGGGAGACCAAGGCGGCCCCGCGGCCCACCAGCAATTCCAAACTGAGCAGCGGGCTGGTGCTGGACGAGGGCGACTCCCCGGAGGCGGCAGCACCCCTGGAAGGTGGGGAACCCCTGGGGCGCTTGGCAGTGCTCGCAGCCCGAGTAGCGAGGAGCAGGAGTCGCCTGAGGGCGGCCTGTGAGCCTGGAAAGAGCCTGGCTGGGACTGTGCTTCCAGCTCTTACCTTGGTTGAGAGCAGCCGTGGTCTCCGGGGCAGAGAGTCCGGGTTTCTTCCTATTTCTGTGTGTACGGTTTGGCCTTAAGGGTCCCGTTTGGAACGTGTCGGGCAGCTCTTTCATTGGAGCAGCGTCACACGGAGTGACCTGCCACATTCCCTGGTACTCGTAGCAACAGGAGAGGAATCCAGGTCCAGTTAAAGAGGTTAAAGTTAACGCTGCCTCGAATTCTGCTGCCTGGTAGACGAGGGATGTAGGATACGCACAGCGAGCGGAGTTAGTTCAATAACCAGCTGCTGTCGGTCTCTCTCCGGAGGGGCTCTGGAAGCGAAGCATCAGGCAGGAGGGTGTGGGGCTCCTTCCCTGTGACCAATACGCTTGATCCGAGCGAGCCCAGCTGCTCCTCGGTGGGGATAGAGGCTAACTCAGGTTTAAAGCCCTTTGTCATGTAAAGCAGCGCGGCTCTGGGGACGTGAGCTGGCGGTTCCCATGGGGGAGAGCGCACAGAGCTCACGCGCAACCTGCTGTCCTCGAAGGGTGGTGGGGAGGGGGGAGTTTCTTGCTCTTGACAGATGTCAGGGGCTCGGTCATGCTCTCCTGATCAAGAGGCTGTTGGGAATGTCCCTCCATTGTCAGGGCCGGAGACGCAGCGGAACAAAGCGGCTTATGCAGCTGGACGTCCAGCCGGGGCCGTGAGGCGCTCGGGAACTTTCCCGGTGCCTTGTGTTTATAGGGAAGGCCTCGAGCTTTTGTGTTCCCGTTTCCTGCAGCTCCTCTGGCGCAGGAGGACACCAAGTCCTCCCGGCCTGCCGTGCGCGACGTCTCCGAAGAGCTGAGCAGGCAGCTTGAGGACATCTTGAACACGTATTGCGTGGATGCCAGCCAGGAGGGCCCGGGCGAGGACGGCGGCCAGAGCGAGCCCGCCGAGCCGGAGGAGGCCGAGAAGTGTCGCAGCGAGTCCCCGAGGAACGGCGAGCAGGAGACGGGCGGCCCGGAGATGAACGGGGAGAAGGAGAGCACAAAGGGGACCGAAGAGTTCCGACCCGGCGAGGAGTGTGGGGAGCGGGATCAGAAGAAGGCGCAGGAAAAGAAGAAAGCCAAGGGCCTAGGTAGGAGGTTCCCTGCTCTGGTTTTGCTGCCAGCTTGAGAGCTTCCATATTGGTGCTGGGTTTGTACTGTGCTCACGCAGCTCGTGTGCAGCCGTGCTTGAGTGTGTGAGGACACGGACCGGGCACTGACAGCTCCTGCTCACCGCTGCGGCCTCTGAGTGGGTTTCTTTTCTCTCTCCAACCAGCCCAGTGGGGGTTTCTCGCCCTGCAAACACAGTCTCTCCCCTCAGCTGCTTCGCTTGTTCACCAACTGCGTGAACACCTCTGACAAGCGATAGAACAAGAGGAAAGGGCTTCAGGTTGTGCCAGGGGAGGTTTAGATTGGATATCAGGGAAATCTTCTTTACTGAAAGGGTGGTGAAGCCCTGGGCAGTGGTGGAAGGGTTAAAAAACCATGTAGATGTGGCACTGGGGTACATGGTTTAGGAGGCAAGGTGGGTTTGGGCTGATAATTGGGCTGGGTGAGCTTAGAGGCCTTTTCCAACCTTGATTCCATGATTCTGTGATTCTAAATCCATGGGGCAGAGCCCTGAGCAGGCGCTGGAGGAGGGAGCCCAGGGCAGGCACAGCTGTAAGACCTGGCGTCTCTCCCCTCTCTTTGCCCTTCTGAGTCAGGATTCTGCTTAAGCGACTTGGTTTTATTTATTTATTTGTCTATTTTAATTCCGCATCTCGTTCCAGGCAAAGAGATCACTTTGCTGATGCAGACGCTGAACACCCTGAGCACCCCAGAGGAGAAACTGGCAGCGCTGTGCAAGAAATACGCTGAGCTGGTGAGGGCTCGTGTCTTCGTCCTGGCCGCAGGGTGTGGGGGGGACACTGCGGGGACGAGCACGGGGGCTGCCTGGGGAGGCAGCAGGTGGCTGAGGGTCTGTTTTCTTGCTGTTGAGAGTCCAGGAACACACACAGCTCTGCGGTGAGTTCAGGTTTTCCCTGTGCATTTCGTTTAAGAACCACGAGCGCAGAGGTGCCGCCTGAATGCAAATCTTTTGGATTCCAGCAGAATGGGAATTCGGGAAGGAGAAGGGCCCTGTCCAGGGGACCTTGGGCTCTGCATCAGCCCCTGCCCTACTCTAAAGTGGCTTTTTTCGTGTTGTGAAGCTCGTGTCCTCCCCTCAGAGCACAGGGAGCACTTGCTGATCCCCCTCCTCGGGGCACAGATTGTTGCCTGGTTCTGTCTCGCTGCATCCGTGCCCTTTGCTCCCCCGTCCCAGCTGGAAGAGCACCGCAACTCCCAGAAACAGATGAAGATCCTGCAGAAGAAGCAGACGCAGCTGGTGCAGGAGAAGGATCACCTGCAGAGTGAGCACAGCAAGGCCATCCTGGCCCGCAGCAAGCTGGAGAGCCTGTGCCGTGAGCTCCAGAGGCACAACCGCACCCTCAAGGCAAGTGTCTCCTGGAGCCGCTTCATCCCGAGCGCTTGGATCGCTCGCCCTGAGCTGCTTGGGCCACTTCAGCTTTACCACCGGTTGCCCACAGTCTCCACCGAGGGCAGGGCTTTAATTCTGCTGCTCAGTCATCATTTTCCACAGTGCTCAAGTGTTATTTTGGGGTGAATTCACTGGAGAGAGGGAGGGGAAAGGCTCAAAGTCCCTTCTTGAGCGATAAAGGCGATAGTGGGAGGCTGGTTGGGTTGAGACCATCGTGCTCGGGGCAGTTTGCTGACGCGTCCCTACTGTCTCTGTCCTCCTTGGACAGGAGGAGGGTGTCCAGCGCGCGCGGGAGGAGGAGGAGAAGCGCAAGGAGGTGACATCCCACTTCCAGGTGACGCTGAACGACATCCAGCTCCAGATGGAGCAGCACAACGAGAAGAACTCCAAGCTGCGCCAGGAGAACATGGAGCTGGCAGAGAGGCTCAAGAAGCTCATCGAGCAGTACGAGCTGCGAGAGGAGGTGGGTCGGGGCGGGAGAGCTGCTGCGGGGCGGCGACGGCGAGTCCGTTCTGCACAGGGAAGCGAGTTTCTGGGACCTCTGGGAATCCTGGGATCGCTCCCCGAGCCACAGGGAGTGGGCTGAGCCTGTCAGTGAGCGGTGCCTTCCCTTGGCAGCACATCGATAAGGTTTTCAAACACAAGGACCTGCAGCAGCAGCTGGTGGATGCCAAGCTGCAGCAGGCGCAGGAGATGCTGAAGGAGGCAGAGGAGAGACACCAGCGGGAGAAGGACTTTGTAAGTCTCCAAGCCGTTCTCGGAAGGTTGTGAGCACTTTGCTTTCGGCCTTGTCCCTCTGTGGAGGCTTGTTTAGTGTGGAGCCCAGGTGAGGTCAGGCCACCCCAGGCCTCCAGCCTGCCCAGCAGCGGCTTCAGGATCGAGGCTAGAGCCGTGCTCTGCTCTTTGCCTTCCTCCCAGCCCGCTCCCATCTCCAGGCCGAGCCCCGATCGCACGGGGCGTGCCGAGAGCCTTCCCTGGTGGCAGCCAGCTAACCGCTTTTGCTCTTCCCTAGCTGCTGAAAGAGGCCGTGGAGTCGCAGAGGATGTGTGAGCTGATGAAGCAGCAAGAGACCCATCTCAAGCAGCAGGTGAGTTGCCTGGTCTCTGTGCTCAGCCTGGGTATTTGTTTAGTTTATTTTCCTTCCTCCCTAAACAAGGAACAGCTCAGAGTTCCTTCATCTGGAAAACTCAGGAGCAGGATTGCTCCTGGGTTTGGTGCGGGTGAGACTGTGGGATCTTGGGACTGGGCCTTACGACAAACAAACTGGCCGCATGGCCAGTTTGTTTGTCGTAAGGCCCAGTCCCAAGATAACTGGCGGAGTTCTTGGGAAGAGAAGCTGTCAGGAGCCCTAACCCCGTCTCTCCCCGCAGCTGGCGCTCTACACGGAGAAGTTCGAAGAGTTCCAGAACACCCTTTCCAAAAGCAGCGAGGTCTTCACAACGTTTAAGCAGGAGATGGAGAAGGTGGGTGAGGCTTTTGCATTAAAATTGGCCACGAGTTTAATGACACACGAGATGTCACTGACTGCATCACCATGCCTCCGGCTTATTTCTGGTTTTCTCCGTGCGGTTCCGTAGATGACGAAGAAAATCAAGAAGCTGGAGAAAGAGACCACCATGTACCGCTCCCGCTGGGAGAGCAGCAACAAGGCTCTCCTGGAAATGGCTGAGGAGGTGAGATGGGGCTGGCTGCCCTGCACTTGTGTTTTCCCTTCGGTTCGGTTTCCTTTCCTGTACATGGTGGTTGGAGCCTCTGTTGTGTGGCAGAAGGGGTTGTCCCCTCGTGCTTCCCTNCCCTGTATGTGGTGGTTGGAGCCTCATGCTTCCCTTTGGGGTCTCATCTCCCTCGGGGTTGTCCCCTCGTGCTTCCCGTGGGGGTCTCATCTCCCTCGGGGTTGTCCCCTCGTGCTTCCCGTGGGGGTCTCATCTCCCTCGGGGTTGTCCCCTCGTGCTTCCCTTTGGGGTCTCATCACCCCCTCTATGTGTGACAGAGTCTGAGGTGCCTCTAACTGTTTGCAGAAAACCCTCCGGGACAAGGAGCTGGAAGGGCTTCAGGTGAAAATCCAGCGCTTGGAGAAGCTGTGCCGAGCGCTGCAGACGGAGCGCAACGACCTCAACAAGAAGGTGCAGGACCTGTGCGCCCACGCGCCCCGCGCCGACACAGACCTCTTGGAACCCTTGAAGGATCCGTCTCGAGACGGCTCTGAGCAGCGCCTGGCCGAGGATTCCCTGCCCTCCGGAAAGCCAACGCACAGCACGGATCCTGCGGAGAACCCGGGAGAACTGAGCACAGGGGCGCTGGGGCAGAGCGGGACTGAGGAGGGCACGCGGGGCGCTGACTGAGCCCGCAACAGGGGCAGAGAGGCAGGGAGAGGGAGGGTGACAACTCTTTATAGACTCGGTCTGAGGCCCCTCTCTCCTCATCCTGGGACAGGCGCGAGAGGACAGCCCTCCTGGGGATCTGAGATTTCCTAGCTTAGGTTTTCAGAGGGTTTTTATAATTTTATATATATATATGTGATATATGAAATATGTGCAGGGCAACAGTTTATATACAGATATAGATGAAGCCTAGGATGACCCACCTCCCTGCGTATGCGCGAATAACTAATATATGGAGACTCCACCGATCGTCCTTTCACTAGAAGACCTTGTCCTTGGCAGGCTGTGACCCCCCCAGTCCCAGCACAGCTCAGGAACACGGGGATCGGCCCTGGCACGTGGCGCTGGGACCGCGGGGTGTGTCGCCACCTCTGCCTTCACAGCGACTCTGGCATCGAGTGAAAGCAAACGAGCTGAGCAGGGGAGAACTGAACTGTTTCCAGCGCCAGATTCTCCCTCCTCTCTCCCTCCTCTGCGTCAGGAGGGAGCTCCTAGACTCGCTGCCCTTCCCTCGTGCCCTGGCTTGGCAGCTCGTGTGTGTGAGCTGAGCAAAAGAGGGCGAGAGAGGCCATTTCCCTCCTCCATGTGGGTTTTGTCTATTGAATGAGGACTCAAAAGCAGAGAAACGGGGGTGCCCGGCTCCCCGAGGCCCCCGCGGGGCCTTCGCTCTTCCCAGAACCTGCCAATGTCTCAGTAGCCTTATGATTCACAGTTGCCTCTTTGCTATACGCACATGTGCACAAGTGTATTAAACAGTTAATCCAAAGGTCTGGTTCCCAAGTGTTTTGCACAAGTGTGTGGGATCCGTCGTGCGAGGGGACAGGGAGCTCTCGCCTGGTGGGAGCAACCTGTTCCGAGCAGGTGGGTGGAGCGAGGGCTGCAGCTGGGCTCTGGGTTTCTCTTCCTGCTGCTTCAGTAAAAGAAAAAAAAACTCTTAGAAAGTCCCAACCCTCTTTTTTAACCCGTTTCCCTGTTCTGGTGCAGATACAACCCCTGTGGGGGCTGCGGGATGTGCCCTTGTGCCCTCGCTGCTGCTGCTCATGGCTGAGGCTGCGGTTGGGGCTGAGGATTCGGGGCACGGGGCTGTGGGGAGAACACAGCTTCCACGCTCCCGAGGGCCTCGGCTGCCCGGTGGGATGGGGGGAGGCTGGGAGGCTCCAACAGGGACCCCCGTGTGCCCTCCGGGGCAGCCACGGAGCCCCTCGGACCCCGCTGCCCCGGGGCTGCTGGTATCAGTCGTGACGGGCTGCGACCGCATCGGCTCCAGAGCGCGTGAGATTGGCTGGAGGTCCCGCCATGATTTCAATCGGGAGCCACGCTGGGCTCTGCACAGGCTGGGGGACATCGCTCACCCGCTCCGGCCCCGCATGAATGCCTGGGGCTCAGCCCCATCGCGGCGGATCCATCATCGCCCGAGCCCGGTGATGCTGGGGGACGCGGGGAGCTGGGGCGGCAGCGGTGACGGGAGTCCGGCTGGGGTATTGCTGGGGGAGGCCCGTGGGCGCGGGACCCATCGCTCTCGCCATGCGACGCGGCTGCTGCCTCCGTGGTGGCTGCACGGGACCGCGGGGCCCATTCTGCCTCGCCCGCCTGGAGCTGGTGCTGGTGCTGTGCCAGACAGCCGGAGTCCGGCAGTGCCACCGCCCCGGGGCCAGGCCGGAGGAAGTTCCCTTTCCCTTTAAATGCAAATCCCAGCCCTGAGGCGGTGGGATGAGTGTCCAGCAGCGGTCAGTGTCCGGTGGGGCCCCGAGTGTCCGGTGGGCTCGGGGCATCCGGCTCAGCACCGCGAGCGTGAGCAGGGCCTGGCGCAGGTCAGTGGACACTCCTGGCCGTGGCACTTGGTGAGGGTGGCCGGAGGCTGCAGACAAAGGGCTCCGGCCGCAGTGATGGCTGCGGGGTGCAGGGTGCCCTGTGGTGTCCATCTCCGAGGGCAGCTGGGGTCGCGCAGGGCTCGCGTGGCTGGAATCCTCCATTCTGTGGTGCTGGGGAAGAGGCTGGAAGCCAAGGCCAAGCCAGCAGCTCCCAGCTGCCCCTCAGCCCTGGCGTCGCTCCGGCTCAGACGCAGAGGGAGCGCAGCCAGGACTCAGAGCTCCAGGCTGCGGCTGCCCCAGCTGAGCCCTGAGCCCCAGGGGACCCCCCCTGCCTCGGCACTGAGCAGCCGAGTGGGGAAGGGGCCCCCAAGAGCCGTGTTGTCCCCCACAGGCTGCTCAGCCCTCGGGATGGAGGAGCGGAGGAAGAAGCGGAGCCCCAAAGCCTGCCTGGCTGCACCCACCGCAGCCCCGCGCCCGCTGCCCTCCAGCAAGAGTGCATCCTTTGCGCTGCCGCTGCCCACGCTGCCCTCACCGCGGCCGCGCGCCCGGCTCAGGCGGTCAGTGCCCAGGGGACACTGCCAGCTGCCGCAGCCCCTCTGTGTGGGGAACCAGGTGGGATCCAGGTGACCCCAGTGTCTCCGTTCCCCCGCAGGACCAGCAAGGAGCGGGTGCGTGCAGGGGTCTCGGGGCCGGCGCGGGGGGCCCCGCTGCAGCACAGCTTCCTCACCGACGTCTCCGACGTCTGCGAGATGGAAGGGGGGCTGCTCAGCCTCCTCAGTGATTTCCACTCAGGAAAGCTACAAGCCTTCGGTGAGGGGCTGGGGACGGGGAGCGGGGGGGTCAGGGCTGGCACCGGGGGTCCCTGACGGCTCCCGCGCAGGCAAGGAGTGCTCCTTCGAGCAGCTGGAGCACGTGCGCGAGATGCAGGAGAAGCTGGCGCGGCTGCACTTCGGCCTCGACGTCTGTGTGGAGGAGCTCCCCGAGGAGCAGAAGAAGGTGGCGGCCGACAGGAACCTGGACCAGCTGCTGGCGCACGTGAGTGTCCCCCCTGCACCCCTCACCCCGGCACTGGGGTCCCCCCCAACCTCACCCACCGCCTTTGCTTCCCGCAGCTGGAGGAGCTCAGCAGCTCCATGTATCTTGGCCGGTGGGGGCTGTGACGGAGGTGACAGTTGGGACAGTGATGGTGGTGGCGGGGCAGGGGCTGCTGTGGTGACAGCACAGGCCAGGGGCTGGGGCCAGGGTGGCAGTGGCGGTGGTGGCAGTGATGGTGGCAGTGATGATGGTACCAGGGCGAGGATGGTGGGAGCCAGGCTGGTGGTGGTGGGAGCAATGGTGACAGTGGTGCCAGGGGCAGAGATGGTGGGGGCCGGGGTGGCTGCAGTGGTGACAGCGATGGTGGTGGCAGGTGCTGGGGGTGATGGAGGTGGTGGTGGTGGCAGGGGCTGAGGGTGATGGAGGTGGCAGTGGTGGCAGTGACTGGGGTGGCTATGGAGGTGGTGGCAGGGGCTGGTGGTGATGGTGGTGGCAGGGGCCGGGGTGGCTGTGGAGGTGGTGGCAGTGCTGGTGCTGTTGGCGTTTCCCTGACGCTCGCCCAGTCAGAAGCTGCATCTCGCCGAGAGCCCCGACCCCGAGGACGCGGCCTGACCCCACTGCCTCACCCCCCTCCGCCATCTTGGCGGCTCCCACAGCCCCAGGGAGGTGGTGGGGAAAGGAGGAGAAGGGGCGTGGCGTCGAGCGGCTCCGCCCACTACGGCGAGTGACGTCATCAGACGGCGCCCGTGCTACCCCGACCATGGCGGCGGGGCCGGGGCTGCAGGGGGAGCTCGAGGCGGAGCGGCGGCTGCTCCGCGGGGTCACCCGCCTGCAGGTGCGGCCCGGGACGGGGCGGGGGGCTCTGGAGGAGGGGGGTCCATGGCTTGGGGGTCCCTGGAGTGGGGATGTGTCATGGCTTGGGGATCCCTGGAGGAGGGGGGTCATGGTTTGGGGGTGTCTGGAGGAGGGGGGGAATGGTTTGAGGGTCCCTGGTCTAGTTGGGTCCCTAGGGGGGGAGTCTCTTTGGGGAGGGGGCGCAGCGGGCTGCCTCTTGGGCGTGTGGAAAAGCTGGGGGGATCCTTGGGGCGAGGGTGGCACGGCTTGGGGGTCTCTGGGGAGTGAGGGCCACAGCTGGGAGGGTCCCTGGGGAGAGGGGGGGACACATCTGGGGGGGGTCCCTGATCTCCAGCCCCACCTTGTCCCCCCCAGGCCTGTGTCAGGGGGTTCCTGCTGCGGAGGCGCTTTCGGAGCCTTCGTGCCGAGTACGAGGAGCTGGTGCGGCAGATCGAGGGAGACCTGAGCCGGCTGCGCTGGACGGGACGGATCCTGCCCCGGCCCCTCTTTCTCCCTGAGGTTCGTTCATCCGCAGGTTCTGGGGGGGGGGCACGAGGCACAAACAATCCGTGCAGGGGTGAGACCTCAGGCGATGCTTTTGCAGCACAGAACCTGTAATTCTACCAAATTAAACCTGATCACTGCAGAGCCCTTTTTGTCCAAAACCCCGACTGAGGATTCCTCCTCAGGATGGAGTTTTACCTCAAGGAAAATACCCAACCTCTAAAATTTTCTTTCCTGCTCTGTAAGGGCTGTGTCACTTCTGCAAGGGCAGCTCTTTAGGCAGTTGTGATGGTTCAAGCTGGAGCACATCAGTGTCCCACGACCGGCAGAGCCCCCGCTGGCACAGGCCCCGGCACGTGTCCCCTCGCAGGTCTCGGTTTCCTTCCCCTGTTTCTCACTCTCTCGTGTGTCGCCCCTTCAGGATCCAGTGCCGAGGACACATTCTGCTCTGTCAGAGGCTGCACCGAGGGCTGAGGGCAGCACAGAGAAACAGCAAGAGGAGCCAGACGGCTCCGAGCCGGAGCGGGACGGGGGCTGCGGTGGCGTCAAACCCCCAGCCCAGCCGCAAAGCGGGAATGGACCGAGCTCTGCAGGCGGAGACGACGCAGCGAGACCCCCGTGTCCTGGAGCTGGTGTCGATAAATGCGTCGATGAGGGGCCCGGCGCCTCATCCAAGGGTTGGCAGGACGACAGCAGCGTCTTCTCTGTGTGGGACAGCGAGTTCCTGGAGGCAGAGTCCCTCGGGGACAGCCGGGGTAAGGGATTGGGGCACACTGAGGCCCGGGGCTGCCTGCTCCGAGCGCGTGGGGCTCAGTGAGTCCTCAGAGAACCCTGGAGGGCTTGGAACAGCTCGGTGCAGAGAGGCAGCAGGTGCAGTGGGAATCTCAGTTCCAATGACAGGTTGTTCTTCCATTTCTTTGCAGAGATTCCTCTCGAGGACACGGAGGAGCTTCCTCGAACTCGCTCTGGTCTCCAGGCCTACAGGAACCACTTGGTCATGGAGCTGCTGTGGCTGCAGCAGGCGATCGCCAGCCGCGAGAACGTAAGGGCCCGACCTCGCCTCTTTCAAACCATCGGGGCAGAGAGGTGCCCGCGGCGGCTCTGTCTGGTGGGACTGGGGGGGACGGTGACAGTTCAGTTACCCATGGATGGAATCAGAGGGTGGCACTGCCCTTTTTTCCTTCTTGGAGGGAAAAGAAGGGAATGAGGAGGGGAAACAGGGGCTGTTTAGATCTGGTAACGAGCTTTGCTCCTGGCTGGAGACAGAGACGTTGCTGCTTTGATGCCTGTTGGTATGTTCTGCAGCACCGGGCAGCTCCGCAAGCTGCTCTTTGCCTCTCTCAAAAGGTGAGATTTGTCTCTTTTCTGGCTGAGGGCAACGATTCTGCTGGCTGATCAGCCAGGGCAGGTGCCCTTCTCCTCAGTCTCTAGGATTTCATTGTTAACACTGAGTTTTCTCTCTCCTGCAGTACCTGATGCTGAAACAGCAGCTGGCAGCTCCTGACCCGTAGCGGGGCATTCTGAGCACGTGGGGCCCTCGGATTGATGTGGAGGAGCTGTGGGGCTGTAGCCCTGCCGTCCTGACAAGGCCTCGCGGTCAGCAGCAGCTTGGGGAGCGCCAGCTCCATGAGCTGTGACATTTTCCACTTCAGAATGTTGGTCAAAGCAGGGATTAAACATCGCTGTGAGGCCAAGGAGGTGGTTTATGTTCTGGAGGGGGTCCTGGTGAGGCCTCCTTGCACAAGAACCCGATTTCTGTCGGCTGAGCTGGACGGTCCCGGGGGAAAACCAAGGCTGGGAAGCTGGGAAGGTGCTTTCTGACCAGGAAATTCCCTGTGGTGGAACGAAGCTGCCCCAAGGGAGCTGCAGGAACAGATTCTTCTCCACTGAACTGTGGGTGGTGCTGGTGTCAGAGCTGCATGTCTGGGACAGCTCTGCAGTAGCTGGATCTCTGAGCTCTGGGCTGTGGGGAGCCCCTTGCTGAAGCCATAAATTAGGGGCAGAGTCTCCCGACGTTCCTGTGCAGCTACAAGGCAGAACATCCAACCTGACCTCGCGGCGGTGAGGCCTCGTTCCATGGAAACGTCTCCGAGTGGCAGAGTCGCCTGGATTGGTGCCCGAGGGAGTAAGAACTGGGTGGGTCGGTGCTTTGTGCATCCAGGGACGTTCAGGGTCCCTCAGAAAGGGACCTCGTGTGGTGCTGCCGTTCCCTGCTGTGACCCCGTCTCCCGTGTGCACACTCAGGTGTTCCTGCTGCCTCCGCAGTCGCTCTTGCTGTCGGGCAGGTGTATCCTCCTCTTCCTGAACGATGCCAACTTGTTTATGAATAAAAAGCTTTCCTGGTACCGTCTCCCAATCCATCTGCTCCATCTGAGCCAAGCGAGTCCGTGGTCTGTTTCGACCCCCAGCATCCTGCTCAGTGGAAGAGGCAGAGAGTCTGCTGGGATGTGGATGTTTGTCCATCTCACAGGACAAAAAAATCCTGCATTTCTCGTGAGGGCAGCGACGCTGGTGAGGGGTGACGGCGTCCAGAGAGCTGCTCCTGATGGGGTAGGAGGTGTTGCCATGGAGGTGCTGGCACGGCCCCTCCAGGGTGGTTGATCTGAGCCCGGTGGGCACAGCGGCTGCCGAGGGAGCTCACGGCACATGGAGTTTGAAGAATGAGGAGCCGTTTGCTTCCTGGTTCTCACAGAGAGCCGTGACCAGCAGGTTGGTGGATGTGGCCTCCACACCTTCCTCCTGCAGGGCCTGCAACCATGGAGACCGGGCTGTGCTGGGAAGGGACGGCAGCGCGCGAGAGCAGCTGGGCTGGAGGGTTTGGGCTCGGCTGGAGAGAGGCTGGAGCTCTCCTCATCGCTCCACATTTCCCTCTGCGGTCAGAGGGTCTCACCTGCCTGCGGGGATGAGCTCCTGGGGTTTGGCTCAGGCGCCTCGTGCCAAGAAGGTGACGGTCTATCGCAACGGTGACCCCTTCTTCCCCGGGAGGCAGCTCGTGGTGAGCCCGCGGCGGTTCCTCACCTTCGAGGCGCTCCTGGCCGAGGTGACGGCGAGCGTTGGGGCGTCGGTGGCGGTGAGGAGCCTCTACACCCCCCGGCACGGGCACCGCGTCGCCGCGCTGGGGGACCTGCAGGACAGGCGCCAGTACGTGGCTGCCGGCTTCGAGAAGTTCAAAAAGCTGGAGTGAGTGGAGGGGCCTCGCGGCTCCGGGCTTGGGGAGCAGCTTCAGCTCAGGGGGGACAACAGGGCCGAAGGGTCAGAAGAGGCGATGGGGGCAGAAGCCAAATGGAAATGAGAGGCGGGTCCTACTGCGACTACAGGGCATATTCCAAAATTCATGTATTCCTAGCAAGGTTGTTTGAAGAAAACCCTTCTGAGGAGGCACCTGCTCTCCAGGAGGGCGCGGGGGGCTGCTCTGCCTCCTCTGCCCTTGGTCCCTGAGGTCCCTTCCAACCCGGTGTTCTGGGATCCTTTGATTCTTCCCTTTGTGGCGAGCGGGAGGTTCTGCTGCTGCTGCCCCTGCTTTCCTCTGATGGAGATTTTTGCACAAAGTAGAGCTCTTCTGGCTTTTCCTGAACCGCAGAGGGTTAAGGAGCTTTTCAGGGCTCCGCGTGCTGCTTGGGGGGATGTTGGGATTGTGAGGGGTGAATTTGGCTCCGTCACATCAAGCCCCATCAGCCCTTGGAGCCTCCGCCAGGGGATAACGCGGAGAATAAAACATCCTGGGGGTCTGCGAGGGGCTGCGTTCGGCTGGAAATTCCTTAGGGGGTAGCAGGTTTTAATTGATCCTGAAGTTGTGGGAGCTGACGGGGCGGGGGGGCACTGGGCGAATCCCTTTGGAAGCGCCCGCGCTCCCGGTGGCCATGGGCCGAGGTGGAGCTGCTGCTGCCTTGTTCTCCCAGCTATTTTCGCCACGGAAAGACGGAGCCATGCGGGACGAGGCCGAGCGAGGGGCTGCGGGTGAGTCCCTGCGCTGTGGGGAGGCGCGAGGGGCATCAGGGTGAGCACGGAGCAAACCAAACTTGAGATTTACGGCTGCGAGGTGCTGCGAGGAGATGGGGCGAGGGGCCGCTGGAGCCCGCAGGGTGGGAGGCAGCGCGGGGGCTGCCGCTCTGGCCCCCTCAGTGGTGCTGGGGAGCGATCTGCGCTCGGAGGTTCTTGCTGGAACGTGCTCGGCCATGGGAAGAGCCTCTCCAGCTTGGAGACACGGACAACAAACGCAGCCAGCAGCAGCGGGAGGGCAGGGCAGGGGTCCTGGGCAGCTGGAGCAGAGGGATCAGCCCTGTGAGGCTCGGTGCCAGCGCTGATGCCGCTCTTGGGTGCTGATCTCGGTCTCCAGCTCCGCGCCGCAGCTCCCTGGAAGCCGGACGGCGTGAGGCGACGGCAGACGCAGCCCCACCTGCCCCGCACCATCCAGTAAGTGCCTCGAGGTCCTCCTTGGAGGGGCTCTGGGGATGCTTTCGGAGGCTGGAGGGGAGGGTTTCTCTGTGAAACCCTGGGGATGCTGCCCTGCAAGGACAATTCCAGCTTCTACCAGACGTAGTTGCTGTAAATAGTGTATAGACACCAGCAACATCGGCTCATCACACGCTCTGGGTTGTTCCTCCTGCAGCGTTTTCCGGAACGGGGACCTGCTGACCCCTCCGTTCCTGGTGCCGCTCTCGCAGGGAGCCCCGTGGGACGAGCTCCTGGCCTCGCTGAGCGAGAGAGCCACCCTGCGCAGCGGGACTGTCACCAGGTAGGGCCTGACCAGGCACCTGCCCTTCCCTTACCTCTAAAACACCAGCAGAGAGGCCCGGGGGCTCAGCCAGCCGCTTCTCCACTCCTTTTGTTTGCTTTTCCCATCTTTACGCTGGGGATGAGCCAGTCCAGGTGGCCTGGGGGGAAATGCAGTAGTAAAGCATAAAAAGGGGTTTATGATTCAAAAGAGGGGGTTCATACAACAAACAGCCTGCCCTGTCCTCACCCCCCTCTTTACTGACCTCTCTGACATCTCAAGAGTTGTGTGACGTTTCTGTGCGCTTCCTCACGTAACAGTGAGAAGGGTTGATCCTCTCTGCCTCGCCTCATCCCACTCCTGCTCTGCCCCCGCTCCCTTCCCTCCTTCAGCCTCGTGAGAGCTCTGAGCCCTTTGCCGTTGCTCCCCGAGGCTCTGCAGGCTGGACGGGACCCCCGTGTCCTGCGAGGAGGAGCTGCTGCCCGGCGGTTACTACGTGGCTGTGGGAAACGAGGAGTACAAGGAGCTGCCCTACCTGGAGCTCCTGGTGCCGCGGGATCCCGGCCGCGGGTCGCTGCCGTGCGTACAGAACCTTCTCCGTGGTCTCTAGCTAAAACCAGCTGGGTTTGTAGAGCTGCCTGCTCAAGGCTTGGGTTTGGCTTCACGCGTTGAAGTGTAGGAAGGAAAAAAACATGTTTTCAAAGCTTGTGGTGTAAGGGTTGGCCTTGAAACCCAGAGCTCAGTGGCAGAGAGAGCAAAGTGTTTGGTGTTTCTCGCTTCCTCGAGCGCTGGGGAGCATCCACTCAGGTACGAACTCCCCAGGCTACTGGTGGGCAGTGTGATAGAACAGGAACGTGATCCGAAACCACCTCTGGGGCCCTCTGGTAGGAAAAAGCAGAGGTTGTGTTCTCCCCCAGCTGGTTCTTGCCTGGTGCTGAGCAGCTGCTGTTTCTCTGTGCAGGAACCACCCGAGGAGCCGTCGCGGGAAGCTCGGCAGGAGGGCAGGTGCTCAGCCGGCTGCATCCCTGCTCGCTCCGCTCCCAAAGCCGAGGAGGGAGCTCGAGGCAGCCACGCGGGCAGGTCACACCTGAAGGAAACCTCATGGCCTGGAATAAAACTCCTTCAGGCGGCCTCACCTCCTCCCTCTTTGGGTGCCGGGCAGGGAGAATTCCTCCTGGAGCTGGGATGTCTCCATGGATGCAGCTGGGCTGTCCCAGATGGTCTGTGGGAAAGTGCATCTCTCCTATTCCCAAAGTGCTTTTAAAAATCCCCTTGTTTTATTGCAGTTTGGTGACCTCCCTGCTGCCTGTGAGCTACCTGGTGTTTCAGACGGATGATTTCACTGTAAATACAAACCCTTCCTTCCCTAGGGACAGGCTGCCCTGTGGTCACTTCACATTTCATAGAATCATAGAATCACCAGGTTGGAAGAGACCCACCGGCTCATCCAGTCCAACCATTCCTATTTGAGAGGCACCGCGAGGTTCTGATGGGGAAGAGGCAGGGCCTGTGCGGCGTGGGCCGTGCTGCAGCGAGGGGCAGTGAAGGAAACCCTCTCACCGACCTGGGAGAGGCCCAGGATAGATCCCTGCTACAGGAAAAAAAACACCCGGGCCCAGAAGTTCCCTTTCAATGATTTATTAATCATTTTTTAATCCCTTCAGCGCTGTACGAGGCAATTTCACCATCCTTGCCTTGCAGCACCCACAAATTCCTTCACCCAGGACATTAAACAGGTCCTTGTGGTGTGTTTAGTTCTGCCCTCGTGCTCAGGGAACACAGCCCGTGTTTTCATGGGTTTTCACAGCTCCCGAGGTGGGACTGAGCCCAAGGATCTGCTGCTGAGGCTGAAGCTGCCCCTCCAGCCACTGGGGCTCCCTCTGGACAGGTTTTCTTCCTCTGCTTCTGTCGCGTTTAGGAACCAGCCACGCAGAGTGTGACTCCGAGGACAGTGAGCAGCATCCCCGCCACAGCCCCTGAGGAAACCAACAGTTACACACTGGGAACTGAGACAGTTCAGCCAGACCTCACTGCTGAACACACAATGCTCACACAGAATCGTAGAACAACCAGGTTGGAAAGGACCCACTGGATCATGGAGTCCAACCATTCCCATCAATCACTAACCCATGTCCCTCAGCATCTCATCCACCCCGCCTTTAAACCCCTCCAGGGAAGGTGGCTCAACCCCCTCCCTGGGCAGTTCCAGTGCCCAATGACCCTTTCTGTGAAAATTTTTTCCTCATGTCCAGCCTGACCCTCCCCTGGTGGAGCTGCTTAGCGAAACCCAAGCTTAAACAACAAAGAAACACGTTACTGTAGGGTGTGAGGGCAGGAAAGGGACGAGCATTGACATTTTGGGGCTTAAGAACCTTCCATTTCTCACCTTCCTCAGGACTTATGCATCTCGCTGGGTGAAGGCTCAGGCCTGTAAGCTCTGCTGGCTTAGAACAGCAGGTTCCTACTTGGAACTCACTGGCCCTCTTAGGAATCTGTCTCACCTCCCAGTCAGGTTCTGTAGCCAGAACCACCAGAGCCAGCGGGAGCCCGGCTGTGGATGTTTGCAGGTTTTCAGGAGACCCCCGGGCAGCCCACGCCCGCACTCAGGCACAGAGACCACAGCAGAAAACGTTTTCCCCATCACTCACTTTTACCACCGATGTCCTCTCCCAGAATCCTGCCTGTCACCAGCGTGACGATCAGCGCCAGCGAGTTACAGAGCGGCACCGCCAGCGACAGGTCTGCAAGAGAACAAATCAAACACATGAACCTCGTACGGGCCGTGAGCCCCTTGTTTCGTTGGTGATTATTACCAGGCAGCTGCTTAGCTGAGTCACCAGCGTAAGAGGTGGCACCGATCCTCCCACAACCTCAATCTACCCGCTCGATGAAAGCAAGAACTGACCTGTGGATGCCAGGGTGAGGTAGAAGAGGAGAGATCCACCTTGATTGAGCAGAAACGGCACCACGTACTGCGGGAGGAACACCAGCTGTCAGCTGCTGCCTGCAGACCCCCGGGGAGCCGCTCAGCACCTTCGCTCCCCGTCTGCAGAGCCACACGGGGCTTATTTCATGCAAAATACGAAGGTTAACAATCCGCTGCCTAGGAAAGCGGCCTCAGTTGTGTGTGGGAAGAGCAATATCGCAATATAAATGCAATATGAATGCGGATAAAGAACTGTGGTGGCAGATGGGATATTTAACAGTTAAAGTCTTAAGTGCAGAAGAGGGAGGAACGGTCCCAAAGGCAGCGCGACCGAGCTGTCTCACAGCCTGGAGCATGGACGGAGTCGCACCTTGTAGTGGAGGCCCAGGAAGCGGATCTCAGCCAGCAGCTGCTGCAGGCGGCCCTGGCGCCGCACGTCCTCCAGCCCCGCTGCGCCCACCCGCAGGAACGGCCCCGTGCTGCCCCACAGCACGGCCACCAGCACCAGCGCCGCTGCCTGCCCTGCGGCACAGCCGGGACTCAGCGCCCAGGACACCCCAGGGCCAGCTCAGCCTGTGCCCACATTCCCCACCATTATCCTGTGTCTCTCTGCTCAGCAGCCCAACCTGCTCCCATTATCATAGAATCATAGAACAACCAGGTTGGAAAAGAACCATCAGATCATCGAGTCCAACCATTCCCATCAGTCACTAACCCATGTCCCTCAGCGCCTCATCCACCCGGCCCTTAAACCCCTCCAGGGAAGGGGACTCAACCCCCTCCCTGGGCAGCCTCTCCCACTGCCCAGTGACCCTTTCCATAAAAATTTTTATCCTAATGTCCATCCTGACCCTCCCCTGGTGGAGCTTGAGGCCATTCCCTCTCGTCCTGTCCCGTCCCTTGGCAGAAGAGCCCAGCTCCCTCCTCTCCACAACCTCCTCTCAGGTAGTTGTAGAGAGCAATGAGCTCTCCTCTCAGCCTCCTCTTCTCCAGGCTAAACACCNCAGCCCCTTCACCAGCTTCGTTGCTCTTCTCTGCACTCGCTCCAGCCCCTCAACATCCTTCCTGTGCTGAGGGGCCCACAACTGACCCCAGGATTTGAGGTTTGGTCTCACCAGTGCCAAGTCCAGAGGGAGAAGAACCTCCCTGGCCCTGCTGGTCACACCGTTTCTGATCCAAGCCAAGATGCTATTGGCCTTCTTGGCCACCTGGGCCACCGCTGTCTCCTGTTCAACCAACACCCCCGTGCCTCTGTCTCCCCCCACAGCCGCTCACACCCCTCATAAAGCCGCAGACCCCGTGCCCACGTTGTCCCCCCCCAGCCCCTCCAGCCGCCCACCCAGCGTCCATGTTGCCCCCTCAACAGGGCCCGGCATGAGCGCCCCCCCCAAACCGGAAGTCCGCCCGTCGCCGCTCTGACGCACTTCCGCTCGACGCGCCGCCTAACCCGGAAGTGACGGCCCGGCGCGCTCCCACGCCTCAGCGCAGCCGCCATGGTGAGAGAAGGGTTCGAGAAGGGGTTCTGGGGGGAGGAAAGAGGCGCTGGGACGTGACCGAGGCCCCCGGCGCGGGGCTGCGGGGCTGCGGGGGCGCCGGGGGACGGCGGACGCCGTCCCCCGGCGCCCCCGCAGCCCCGCAGCCCCGCGCCGGGGGCGTTTGCCCTCCCCTCTGAAGCCTTAAATGTCGTCTGCCCTTCACAGAAGCCCATCCTGCTGCAGGGCCATGAGCGTTCCATCACGCAGATCAAGTACAACCGCGAGGGAGACCTGCTTTTCACCGTGGCCAAGGACCCTGTGAGTGCAGCGAGCCCTCCCACCCTCTTCTCTCCCCGCTTTTACCCCCCCCCCCCTTCCATCTTAGTCCCCTCTCGCCTCGCCCCTTCTCTCAACCCCCTCCTGCTTTTCCCCCTCTCCTCCCACTGTTAAAACCCATCCCCAGCGCAATAATTGGTGGTTTTAATCTCCTAGATTGTCAACGTTTGGTACTCGGTGAACGGAGAGAGACTCGGCACCTACAACGGGCACACGGGAGCCGTCTGGTGCGTGGATGCCGACTGTATCCTTTGATGTCAGGAACTGGTTTGTCTGCCTCATATTTTAATTTGCAGTCATAGAATCTTATGGTTGGAAAAGAGTTCTGAGATCATCCAGCCCAACTGTCCCTGTCCGCAGCTAAACCAGGTCCCTGGCATTAAATCCCTCCAGGGATGGTGACTCCAAGCCTCTTCCAGGGCTTGAGAACCCTTTCAGTGAAGGAATATTTTCTCATATCCACTCTAAACCTTCCCATGCTGTTTTCTCTCATCCTGCTGCTTGTTACTTGGGTGAGGAGACCAGCACCCATCTTAGAATGATAGAATCACCAGGTTGGAAGAGACCCACCGGATNGGGCAGTGACGGGGTCTCCCCTCAGCCTCCTCCAGGCTGAGCAGCCCCAGCTCCGTTCCCCTTCTCTGGACGTGCTCCAGCAGGACCTGGCACTCAGCCCTGTATGTTAAATCCCACACAGTTACCCAGTTGAGGCCGTTCCTCCCCGCTGCTGCGCTGCTTCTTCTCGATACAGTGCGTGTCACTCCTGGCAGGGACACCTCCCGCTGGATCAGGAGCCCCCCTAACCTGCCCTTGAACCCCTCCAGGGATGGGGCAGCCACCCCTGCTCTGAGCAACCTCGGCCAGGGCCTCCCCACACCTCCCAGGGAAACATTCCAGGTGTATAAACACACTCTCTGGGCATTCAGACAGCTTCTAGGGCTGAAAACACGGCTGTTCCCTAACTGATGCCACAGGGGACACGCGACACGTGCTCACGGGCTCTGCGGATAACAGCTGTCGGCTCTGGGACTGTGAGACAGGTGAGATTCTTCTGCGTCGCCGTGTTTGAGTCCCTGCTTGGTCCTGCTGCGGGGTCAGCTGAGCCCGGACTGTGATGGTGGTGCCGTGCAGGCTTGTTGCTTGCTGTGAGCGCGATCGGAACATGACCTCAGGCTGCTAGCAGGGAGGGTTTGTCTGTGCGCCTGGTTTCTAGAAGATATTGAGTGAATTTACTCACTTTGCTGCACTCACAGTCAGAATGAGCACTGGCAGGTCACCAAACCTGCCCGTCCGGGCTCTCCCCCTGCCCTCGCTGCTCGCTGGGTGTTGTTGGCCTCGCAGCGAAGCCGCTGACGCTCTGCTCTGTGCTCAGGAAAGCAACTGGCCCTGGTGAAGACCAGCTCCGCCGTGAGGACGTGCGGCTTCGACTTCGGAGGAAACATCATCATGTTTTCCACAGACAAGCAGATGGGATATCAGTGCTTCGTGAGCTTCTTCGACCTCCGGGACCCCAGCCAGATCGGTGAGCAATCCGGGCGAGGAGGGGAAGCCTCGAGCGGCAGGGCCGGTGCCACCGCGTCTGTCTGTCTGTCTGTCTGCTTCCTTCCTGCAGAGAACAACGAGCCTTACATGAAGATTCCCTGCAGCGATTCCAAAATCACCAGCGCCGTCTGGGGCCCTCTGGGAGAGTTCATCATCGCAGGACACGAGAACGGGGAGCTGAACCAGTTCAGTGCCAAGGTCAGGCTGCTCGGGAGCGGCGGCGGTGCCGGGGGAGGATATCGCACTGTTCCCCTCGTGCTCCTGGGGTGGGACGGGGGCTGTTTGGCTCAGACCAGCAGCAACGTGGCTCCTTGCTCAAGGCTGAGGTGCCAGGGTCTGCCCTGCTGCCAACAGCAACGTTTTAGGAAGTGATTCCATCAATTAGGAAGTGTGGGTTGGGTGAGTGGGTCTGAGGGTTGGGATCAGCAGCACAGAGTCTTCATCCCTGACCTGGATGAAGGAGCAGAGTCACCCTCAGCACGTTTGTGAGGTCTGGGAGTCCTGCTGGACCACAAACCCGCCCTGAACCAGGAATGTGTCCGGAGTGCATGGAGAGGAGTGTAGGGAACAGGTAGGGGAGGTTCTTCTCCTCCTCTGCATGCCTGAGGGAGGCCCTGTCTCAAGTCCCATGTCCAGTTCTGGGCTCCCCAGCTCAGGAAAGACAAGGAAGCAGCTGGAGAGAGCCCAGCAGAGGCCGTGGAGATGAGGAGGAGCCTGGAGAAGAGCAGATGGAGAGGGGATCCCATCAGCGGTAACATCTGTGACAGGCAGGGGCCAGGAGGAGGGGACCGACCCTGCTCAGTGACAGGACGAGGGGCACTGGGCACAAACTGGAGCCCAGGAGGTTCCACTTGAACACAGAGGAAAAGCTTCTTTCCCGTATGGGTGACAGAGCTGCCCAGGGAAGGAGTGGAGCCTCCTCCTCTGGAGGTCTGTGTGACCTGCAGGGGTGACCCTGCTCTACCAGGGGGGTTGAACTGGATGAGTTCCAGGGAGACCTTCCACCCTCACCATTCTGGGATCTCCTGGATTGTTTTTACCGGGGAGGTTGTGTGTCCGCTCGCTTTGCTTCCCAGTGCGCTGACGCTGCCTGTCCTTCCCCTCCAGTCCGGGGAGCAGCTCTCCAACGTCAAGGAGCACACCAAGCAGATCAACGACATCCAGACCTCCCGGGACATGACCATGTTCATCACGGCCTCCAAGGACAACACGGCCAAGGTGGGAGCGCAGGGGGCTGCGTCGGGTGCTGCTGGCAGGATGGGGCTCTGCTCAGAGCTGCGGCTGCCGCAGAGATTTGCTCCCTGCGAGTTGGAGTCGGCGTAAAGTCAAAGCTTGGTGGGAAAGCTCAGTGGGAGCGAGGAGGCCCCATCGTGTTCAGCTCACTGCGAGGTGCTGGGAACAGCGTTGTCAAAGCTCAGAGCTGGGAGTTGCTGGTGTTTGGGGATCCTGGCGAAGTGGGTTTTGGGGTGTGGGTGCCCACAAGCGACTACAGAGCCAACATCTGCCCCAGTGAGGCCCTACAGCTGGATCCGTGTGGGCTAACAGAGCCCTCAGCTGAGTAACTCCCTTTTCTCCTCAAGCTGTTTGACTGCACGACACTCGAGCACCTGAAGACGTTCCGGACAGAGCGACCGGTGAACTCTGCTGCCTTATCCCCCATTTTCGATCACGTAAGAACAAGCTTGTTTGTTGTAACGAGGTTGCTGTGGCTCCTGCCCTGTCCGAGGCTGCTGGAAGGCAGCGAGACGTGGGTCGGGGGAGCTTTGCTGCAGGGGACAAGGCTTTGTGCCCTCTGATCTACCAGGGTTGTTTGGGAGGTGAGGACTTCTCCGGAGCTGGGGTCAGGCCTGCTCTGAAGTTTGTTGGATTAGCAGGAATCCCCGGGGCTCAGCTCCCTCTGCTCCTGGTGACCACGGAGCGTGGGGGCCGCAGCTCTGAAGCACTGTGGGTTCTCTCCCTGTTTCAGGTCGTGCTTGGCGGCGGGCAGGAGGCCATGGACGTGACCACGACCTCTACCAGGATTGGGAAATTTGAGGCCAGGTTGGTGCCTTCTCTCTGGCAGCTCCTGACAGCCCCGGGCTCTGCTCCCTGCCGGCCTCCCGGCTTCTGTGACCGCCGAATCCTTCTCCTCCTCCTCCTCCCAGGTTCTTCCACTTGGCTTTTGAAGAAGAGTTTGGCAGGGTGAAGGGTCACTTCGGTCCGATAAACAGCGTCGCGTTTCACCCCGATGGGAAGAGGTGAGGCTCTGCGGGGCGCGGGCCTGGTTGGTGGGGATACGGCTGGGGTCATGGGAGCTCCGGGGTGGGAGTGGAACTGTCACCTTCCCTCGTTCCCCATTGCAGCCCCTGCTGCCCCAGGGCCACACTGATGCCCTACTCAGTGTTTTGGTTGCCTCAGAGATAATTGTTCCTCTCTTGTGACTCCACTTTTTTGAGTTTCTGGATGTTTTTGCACAACCAGGCTCCGATGCCTGTATAAACCGAGGCTCCTGGCAGCACTGGTGACCTTCTCCTGTCTTTCCTCCTACAGTTACAGCAGTGGGGGTGAGGACGGCTACGTCCGCATCCATTACTTTGATCCCCAGTACTTTGAGTTTGAATTCGAAGCTTGAAGGAGGAGGATTCCTGCTCCTCTTCCTTCCCCTCTTCGCACCCGTCAGCTCCTGCGCAGAGGCCTGCGGGGAGGCTGCTCTGCAGGAGCGGGAAGCAGCGAGCGGTGAACGTGGGGAGGGGGCTCCGAAGGGCAGGACCGGCTTTCCCAGGGGGCAGGGGAGGTGTGGAAAGGAGCTGGGGGCTGCCTCCCCGCCCCTGGAGCTGTTTGCTTCCTGCCCTGCGAGGCGTATTTATACATCACGGGGAGAAAAAAATAGCAGGAAATAAATAGAAACCTTTTCTAAACACAACAACAAGCATCAACGTGGGGTTTTTTTTTGGTTTGGAGTGCTCTGCGGTGCCAGCTCCCTGCCCGGGTTCCTCCAGGCTCCTCTCCACCCAGGTCACTCTTTCCCGGGAGGATTGTGGCTCCGTCTCCCGGCCCCCGAGTGTGACCAGGCTGGAGCAGCAGCAGCCGGAGGTTGTTTTCCACGCACGCCGGTTCTGGTGTTTATTTGCTGGCCTGACCCTCAGCCAACTTTCCTCATGGAACAGTTATTTCCTCCTCCTCCTCCTGCCCTCTCACCCTGCTCTCTCGGCAGGGCTGGTTCCTCTCTCTTTCCTTCCTCAAAACTGGGGTCAAGGGCAGATTCCCAGTCTGGCTCCCAGCTCAGAGGGACCCATTCAGCGCTTAAACAGCAGCCAGCGTGCCCCTCTGGAGGGGCTCCTGCGGGTTTGGTGTGTTCTGCTCAGTTTTTGCTGTGCTGCCTGGCCTCTCCTGCTCTGCCAGCGGTGCCGATGGGAGCGCTACTTGCATCCCACGGGGATCAGCCCCTCTTGGGAGAGAGCAGGACTGTTTGGGCCCCTGTGAAAGCTCAGAAAGAGGCGAGGGCTGAGAGAGAGAGACCACTTTACTGAAACCAGCTCCGTCTGAGCAGCCCAGAGGCTGCAGGAGGGCCTCCCTGTCCTCCTCCAGGCTCCGTGGGGCCTGTGTCCCGCACAGAACGTTCCACGGAAGCTGCAGCCTCGCCTCGGCCCCGCAGTCCATGGGGATGGGGTGGGGGGTGATCGCAGGGGCCGGATTGTCCGCGCTGCCCTTCACCTTTCATCGTCCACCCGAGCTGCGGGGTTGGAGAGGGTCTGGCGCAGCCTGCTGCCTGCGCTCTCGTTGACCGAGGAATCGCTGCTCTCCACCAACCGCTGGATCTCTGCCCAGGCCTCGTCCAGGTACTGGGATGAGCGGATCCATCGGAGGAACAACCCTAGGAGAGAAGGGGCTGTGCGTTACTTCAGCCCTGATGAGGCGGGGAAGAGCAGAGCAGCTCTTTGAACCCGCTCTGAGCCGCAGCTGGGCTGGCGCAGGCCGGGCCCGGCTCACCCTGCCACAGCTGGATGCTCTGGGGCTCCACGGACGGCCAGATGACCAGCGCGGTGGGCGAGTAGAGAGGGTTCAGGTACTTCTGCCTCTCGCTGGGCTGGTTCAGCCAAGCCCAGAGGGAGATGGTGCTCTCCTTCACCTTGCACAGGGACCTGGGGAGAGCCGAGACACCGTTCGTTTGGTCCTGGCTGTGGGGCCGAGGCTGAGCTGAGCCGGGCCAGAGGCCACGGAGATGATCCGAGGGCTGGAGAACCTCCTGGACAAGGCCAGGCTGAGAGAGTTGGGGTGGTTCAGCCTGGAGAAGAGAAGGCTGCGGGGAGACCTTAGAGCAGCTGAAAGGGGGTCCAGGAAAGCTGGGGAGGGGGTCTGGATCGGGGAGGGCAGGTGGAGCTGGCATCACTCCCAAGGGAACATTCTGTCCCCCTCCCGCCCCACTCGCCTCTCCTTCTCGTTGTTGCAGAGGAAGGTCCCGTAGGCAGAGGCGTAGGCGTTGTCGAAGAGGGTGAGGAGAAGGCGCTCGTCAAACTCCAGGGAGAAGGGGAACTGGCGGCTCAGCTGCCACACGCAGTCGAGGAAGAGGAGGAAGAGCGGAGCCTCCTGCTTGGGCCGCGCGTGGGAGAAGGCAGAGCGGGCGCAGCGGAGGTGGAAGGGGTGTCCGGCCTGGGGGAGCCCCGAGGGGACGGCGCAGGTGAGAGGAGGAGCAGGGGGTGCCCAGGGTGCCCGTCCACGCTGGGATCCCCGGCTCCCTCTCTCACCTCAATCCACTCCCGCTCCAGCAGCCCCAGGAAGCCCAGCAGCGAGCGGCAGGACGGGTCCAGGATCACCTGGGCCAGCGCCGTCACCAGCAGCGTCGTGTCTGTCCCCTCCGCCCCGTGCACCAGCACGCTGGCCTCCTCCCTGGCGCCAAGCACGGCTGGTTAGGGCGATGCCGGCTGTGCCGTGTGCTTCCCGTGGCTCGTGCCACGCTGGGAGCGTTGCTAGGGACCAGCGGGGCCCCCTTACCTGTCCATGCACTGGGCGGCCAGGCAGGCGGTGCTCAGGGCGGCCTTGACGTGGCTCAGCCAGCGGCAGCTCTCCAGCCGGCTCAGCCACCGGTCCACGTTCATCGAGGCGTCGCTGCAGGCCTCCACCAGCTTGGTGAAGCTCTCCTGGAGCGGGCGGCCTCTGCCAGGGCAGGTAAGTGGGGTCACGGTCTTTTCAGGGGAGGCCGGGGGGTCCCTGTGCCGTCGGCAGGCGGCATGACCCCCCCGTGTCACGAGAGCGCCAGGCCTCGGCGCGGCCCCTCACCTCTCCAGGGGCCGGTGCAGCCGCCTCCAGCGCGGGTAGCAGGACTTGGGCTCCGTGCCGCCCCCCGTCACGCGCGCCTGCTTGGCTGCCTGGGCCGACCGCGTGTCGATGATGAAGCCTCGCTGCCCCTCGGCCAGCGCCGTCCCCAGCAGCAGCTCGTCCTCGCGGCAGCGCCTGCGGTTGGGGCCGGGCAGGGGTTGGCCGCTGCGGAGCATCACCTGCGGGTGAGGGACGGGCAGCTAGAACCGGGGGGACCCCAGAGCTCTGGGGGCTTCAAACCGCCTGTACCCGGTGGGCGCGGAGGGGCCGCGGACTCACGGTGCCGTTCTTGCGGTGGTAGTAGCTGAGCACGGGGAATCGCCCTCCCTGGCGGAACCGAGCCGCTTTCCGCAAGGCGTCATCGTCCACGGCCGCCGGCACGATGAGAGCGGGAGGGTACGTGGGGCAGGTGGTGAAGTCGCCGTTCACCTGGCTCAGCCGCCACTGCTCGGTCTGGGGGAGACGCGAGGCGGGAGCTGCCTCGGGGGCACCGAACGGGAACGGCTCCCGCACCAGCCCGGCCGCGTCTCCCCCTCCGCGCTCACCTGCGAGGAGATCGCCTGGAAGTGCTGCTCGAGGGGGAAGAGGCGCCATCCTTCCTCCAGCCTCGGGCTCTGGGGTCTGTAGAAGAACGGGTACATCATCATCACCGAGTCCACCGAGGAGAGCGCCTGCAGCGGGAGCGAAGGGAGAGACGTCACCCCCCGCGTGTCCCCAGGGGCTGCAGACCCAGCCCTGTCCCCGCTCCTGGCCACGTCCCAACCCCGCGGGCGCCTCGTGCCAACGTTGTCCGGGCGCTGAGTGTTTACCCGGGTTAATGACGGACCCAGAGCAAACAGGGCGAGCGGCCGCTTTCTCCTGCCAACCCCTTGTGGCCCGGGGCTCACCTCGATGGAGCTGGCGATGTTGAGACACTCGTCCATGCCCGGGATCTCCAGCTGAAGCACCTTCAGGTCTTTGCACCGGAGCGTGATGGTGCCGGAGGAGCCGGCGAGCCTGCGGGCGGCAGGAGGAGGCTCAGGGCTGCCTGTGGGTCCGTGCACACGGACGGACACACGGACGGGTGACAGTGCCGAGCTGCCTTTGGCCCTGGGAGAGCCGAGGGGACGAAGCGGGAGGGCAGTGCTGGGGCGCATGACGAATCACTGGCTCCCATCACTCCAAAGTCGGGATTTGCACCCTCTACCTGCTCTGTCAGTGCCCACTGGGCACAGTGACGGTTGGTGCAGAGCAGGGAGAGCCCTAAAAGCCAAACCTGGTGTCTCGTGGGGAGCCTTTAGTCTCAGGGGGCTGGTGCCAGCCTGCATTCTGCCCTCTGAGCACGGAGGAGAAGAGGAGGTCGATGCCCAGCGCCCGCAGCGAGGCTCGTAGGGTGGCACCGGGGGCAGCCGTGCCCGCAGTGAGGAACCAGGGGATCTGCAGGCGAGCGAGGGTGGAAGGGAGCGCGGGGCAGGCGACGGGGAGTCACCCACCTCTTCTCCACGGCGTCCACGCTGCGGATGAGCAGCCAGAGCTCCGGGGCGCCGGGCTGGGCGTCGCGGCACGAGGACAGGAGCAGGTGGTGGCTGGTGATGCACAGGGTGCCCCTCACCGCCGGCTGCCCCCCGCGCGACAGCAGCACCTGCTCCACCGTCGCCGTCTTGATCAGCTCCGAGAACTCCATGTCGGCGTTGGCGGGGACCCGCAGCGGGGCTGCAGCAGAAAGGGGAAATCCTGCAGCGGCCCAGAAAGCCGCTCTTCCCCCTGCGTCACGCCGGGCCCCGCAGCCTCGCCCTCCTCCTCGTGTTTACTCTGTCACCCGGAGCACACGGAGCCTTCTTGCCGCGCGGCGCAGGCCGCCGAGGCCAACCGGCTCCCTGTCGATGCCGATGGGGAAACTGAGGCACGGGGTCAGAGCCGGGTTGGCTAACGGGCACCCCCAGACCCCGAGCTGGGATCCGTGCCTGGCGCTCGCTGAGCTGTGGGGTGGAGAGTTTTGCTGCTCTCGGGTTTTTTCTGCGCTGCCGGTTTTGGTTGCAATGAAAACGCAACTGAAAATGCAACCGGTGCCTCGCGGGGAGCAGCTCCAGCTCCTTTGGGGCTGCACCCGCTGCCGCCTGAGCCGGGCACCAGCCTCACCACAGCTCCAGGGGGCTCTGCCTGCACCCGCAGCCCCCAGGGCTGGAGCAGAAGCCCCTGCCCAGCGCCCCCCGTGCTGAGCTGCTCCGCTCGGTGGCTGGTGGGGAGCTCGGGGGGCAAGCGGGCAACCTCGGGGGGCAAGCAGAGGGCCTTGGAGGGCCAGCAGGGAACCCCCAGGTGCGTGCAAGGATCTTGGGGTGCAGGCAGGGGACTGTGGGGTGAAGGCAGGAACCGTGGGTGCAAACAGGGTCCTTGGGTGCAAGCAGGGAACTGCTGGGTGACCTTGGGGTGCAAGTTGGAGACTCTGAGACCAAAGCAGCTGGGAGCGTTGGGGTGTTTGAGGTGACCAGGGGGCACACCCCAGGGGTGGCAGTGCCCGGGGGTGCAGGTGGGACCCTCTTCCAAGGGCTCCCCCCTCCCCTCCCGCTGGGGCTTCCTCCCCGGAACGCGGGTCCCCCCCCCGTGCTGGGGACAGCGATGCCAAAAAGGAAAAGAAAAGGGAAAAAAACCACCAACTGAACAAAACCAAAAACTCTTTCCTTTGCGCCAGCTCAGTAAGGAAAAGTTCCTGCCCGGTGGAATCGTCCTTGGTGTCCCCAGATGTCACCGCGGGGGGAGCGCAAAGAGCCGCGAGCAGCCAGAGGGAGAGGGGACGCCAGGGCTGTGGCCTGTGAGTGGAAGTTTGTGGCCAGTGGGTTGGTGTAGGTGGCCAGTGAGTGGGTGTGGGTGGCCAGAGGTGTGGGTGGACATCTGGTTCGTGGGCGGGTTCCATGGCCATTGACTCTGTGTCCGTGGCCAGTGGGTGGCCGTAGCCAGCAGGTGTCCCTGGCCACTGGGTGGGTCCTGTGGCCACTGGATTGGTTCTGTGGCCACTGGGTGAGTTCTGTGGCCACTGGGTGGGTGTCTGTGGCCAGGGTGCTCCAGCCCTGTGGGTGCAGCAGGGCAGCGGCTCCGTCTGCGCGAGGACTTTGAGGACGGAGAGGTGACCGCAGGGCTCGGGGATCCTCGGCGGGTGCCACGATGCCCCTCGGCCAGCTGAAGTTCAAGGAGCTGGGGGAAGAGGAGCCCTCCTGGGAGGAGGAGGAGAGCCTGGCCAGCGTGAAGGCGCTGGCGGCCAAGCTGAAGCTGCAGACGCGGAGACCTTCGTACCTGGAGTGGGAAGCCCGGGTGCGGGGGCAGCCCTGGCACAGCCGGAGCCCCGGGGCGGCGTGGGGGGCAGAGCAGAGCTCTGGGCATCGCCAGGACCGGCGGGACGGCGGCGTCTGCGGCTTTGCCACCGTGGAGGCGGCTCTGGAGTGGGTCAGGACGGAGCTGGTGAGTCCTCACGCATGGGATGTGCTGTGGAGCTTTGGTGCTTTGCTCAGCAGGGTTTTTTGCAAGGTGGGGGTGGTTCTGTGGTGCTGCCCATGAGCAGTGTGGGGGTCCCAGCTCTGTGGGGTCTGCGCTTTTCTCCCCCTTCATCCCTGCTCTGAGGGTGACATGGCTGCAGCGTCTGCAGAGGCCACGGAGATGATCCGAGAGCTGGAGCACTTCCCGTGTGGGACAGGCTGGGAGAGCTGGGGTGGTTCAGCCTGGAGAAGAGAAGGGCTGCGGGGAGACCTTAGAGCAGCTTCCAGGGCTGAAAGGGGCTCCAGGAAAGCTGGGAAGGGGCTCTGGATCAGGGAGAGCAGGGAGAGGACTAGGGGAATGGGTTTGAGCTGCGAGAGGGGAGGTTGAGATGAGATCTTGGGGAGGAATGTTCTCCTGTGAGGGCGGGGAGGCCCTGGAACTGTTTCCCCATCCCTGGAGGGGTTCAGGACCAGGTTGGATGGATCTTGGAGCAGGCAGGAGGTGTCTCCATGGCAGGAGGTGGAACTGGACGGGCTTTGAGGTCTCTTGACCCAAACCATCCCACGATTCTGTGATTCTCTGGTGTGGCACAGCCGGGGGGGAACTCTCCCGGGGCGGCACAGCCATGAGGGTCCAAACCCACAGCCCCCGCATCCTCCCCGGGGCTGCGGGAGCTCTGCTGGTCCCAGGGCCACATCTGCACGTGGTGCCCGGTGGGTTTGTGCCCCGGCCGAGCTGCAGCCTCGCTGTCCCCATNCCAAGGCCGCCTTCCTGCTCTCCACGCCGCTCAAGCACATCGGCGTCACCCGCATGAACATCAACTCCCGGCGCTTCTCCCTCTGCTGAGCCCCGGGGCTGAACGCGGCACCCGTGGGTGCTTCTGGGCCCCGTGGGGCTCGCAGATTCCTCCCCAGGGCCACCGAGCTGCGGTGCCCTGTCCCTAAGGCTGTTGGGGTCAACCACAACAGCAAACGTGGGGAGCAGCTCTTTGAGAAGGAATAAAAGGAGGAAAAGGTGAGACCTGATGTTTTTCCTTTTTTTTTGGATGCGCTTGTGCATCCCCCCCGTGCCTCCTAGCCCTGCCCTGTGGGGACACGGGGTGGCAGGAGGGACGGTGCCCTCCCCAGCCATTCCCTTGGGGTCTGGCTCATGGGATCGGTGGCTTCCCAGGGGTTCCTGCTGCAGGGACACCCCAGTGCTGGGGGGACGGGGTCTCTGCTTCGGGACCCTCGCTGCGGGGCTCTCCCAGGTTGCCCTGGCACAGGTGGGAAGCCCTCAGCACCCAACCCGATGCCAACGCAGGGGTTGGTTTTGAGCTTGGAGACCAGGAGGTGCTGGGGGCCACAGTGGGGGTTTGGTAGCCCCATGTCCCCATCTCCCACCACCCTGCCATGCGGCACCAGGAGCAGGAGGGACTCCAGGGGCTGTGCCAGCCGGGGCTGGTGATGCTGCCCTCTCCAGAGCGCTTGGCTCTTGGCTTTATTCCCTTCCTCCATGGTCAACAAACCCTTTAGAAAAGAATTTTCCGCTTGGGGATGTGACTCTCACAGGAGGCTGTTTGCAAGTGGTGCCAGGGAAGCTGGGGGGGGGTGAGCCAGGGGTGATTTCAGGGGTTGATTCTCCCTCCCAGGGTGGCAGCAGGGCACGAGGAGAGCCCAGTGTGCGCCCCAAGGCTTTGATGCACCCCAAGGCCTCCCCGACACCCCGTGCTCCCCCCTTGCTCTGGGTGCCTGAGGTGC
>WAAB01020179.1:0-45484 GCA_013389865.1 Piaya cayana
AATTAGCTCTATCCTAGCTGAAAATAGGACAGCAGGGAAGACTCAATATCAGAATTTTACTCAGAATTCAGTCCATGGAAATAACAGGTCAGTAGCAGACATTCAATGTTGTGACATTCTTTGACAGAAAAAAATAATTTCAAGAGAACTTAAAGAAACGGGCAATCATTATTGGTGTTCAGAAAACATCTCTTGGTACATTTATAGGTTACAATTATCAAGAGAAAAACAAATTTACATTTCAATAAGATTTCTTCTATTACCTCTAAGCATTATAAATTCTTATTGTTTTTTATTCAGCTAGATGTTCATCTCTTTTAGGTAGGAATTTTTTTCATATATAGGCTTTATAAATGTTTCATAATCCCAGCAATCATTTCCTTCCATTTTTGTTATTTCTGAAGATTTTGCCTATAGTGTCAAAATATTCAGTAAGTGTAATATGATTCCCGCCCTAAAATTTGTTTTGTAAATATTTTTGAATACTATTATCATATGCAAAATGTAGAACTCTAGTTGTTTAACAATTTTTTTAATCGCTGTTTAGCAATTATATATTTTGGAAACACCTTTAGATTTCTCTGCTAAATTTTAAATTTCAATGCTAGGTCTGTATTTATTGTTTTCCTGATAGTTTCCTGATTTCAGTTATTTTTAGAAATTAAATTTCATATGTGTTAGACAATTCCAAACAACTAAATGGATATTAATTTTCAGGACCAAAATCAACAGTTAGTAATGTCTATCCTAAATATTTGAAGTCTTAAGTCATCATAAGATAAATAGTGTTACTGATATAGTCAAATGGAAGTTGAGAGAAGAGCAGAGTTAAATGGAAAAACATACAAGTGATTTTAAATAGCACTCTAGAACTCAATTTAGAAAGCTTCTGGGTTTTTTGTTACTAACCTTTTTATCATCCTCAGATTTACTTCCTGCTTCCTTCAATCTGGGAATGCAACCTTTTCTAAAGAAAGTTCATCACAAGCAACAATCAGGTTGTTTGAACAATCAAGCAAATGTTGGCCCACAGCTTGTGTTCTAATTCAAGATACACTCACCTGATGGTACCATAATTAAAAAGAGAAAGGAGACAGTGGAAAAACCACATGTAGTCATGCTATAAAGCATGTCTTCAGTAGCTACTGAAGAGTCACATGGTTATAATCACAGCAAATTAATAAGAATCTAAAAATAGTTGTGTTCATTTCCTGTGCATTGCACATTGCACATCACTGATAAATTATTTTCACACTATATTGCAGGTCACTGATAAATTAGCTATAAACATTCTGTCCTGCTGAATAGATTAGTTTATCATTAGCTACATGAATGCTTTCCACGTGACTTTCAATCAGGAGTTAAGAAAACTATACTCATGAATTATCACATCTAATCCAATGTGTATAATAAGTGTTATAAAAAAATAACCAAAGAAATCCATCCTTGCTGTATATTCCTTTGATGCAATTAATTGATCTTTCATTGTATTTCATTGTAAAAAGAAATACAGCATGATTTTATTCTTGTAGATCATATTCTGAACAAATAAAGTAACAAAACAATAGCAAAACAAACCCTTTTCTAAGTCATTCCCCTTGTCACAACTGAAAGATCCTTTAAAGTACTAAAGCTAGGATTTATATTAAAATATAAAGCTTAAAGTGCTCTTCCCAAAGTGTATTAAATTCAATAAAAAGACTTACTGTAACCAAAATGGTTGAAAATTCATGTGAAATGTGGAAGGATGGTTGTACCTGTCACCTTCATGTTGTTTTACTCACTTTCCTCGTAGTAACTCTCACAACTAGATAGTATGTGACTCCCTCTTTACCACTGAGGAATGACCATTAACCAGGTTATCGTTACTACTGTGTTTTAATCTTCCTGACTGCCCTCATTAAAAACGTAATTTTTTTCTTCAGAAGATTTAGGTGATTCTCAAAGTGTGTTATAGTGATACACTTTAAAGGAAGTAGCATAAAAAATATGCCTATCAAGGAGTATACATATTGTCAGTACATACATTTCTGGTGTGAGATCTAACAGAATTCTGTTGCTTTTTTCTTGATTGTAGAATGAAAAGAAAATGCCTCATTCAACAGAATTGTCCAACAGCATTTCTCTCAAGTTTTTCCACTAGTCTGAGGTCTACCTGTCTTAAGGGAAATGACTTTTAATTTCCAAGGGACCAGAGACAATTGGATTAATAGATGTTTTTCTGCAACCAAGTTATTATCTGTTCCTTTGCTGCAAACAGTACCAGGGTGCATCAAAACCACAGGCCTACCAGCATGTGTGCTTCTCTGGGTTGCTCTTTTAACACCTGATTCATGGTTGCAAGAGGGCAAGACCATTTTCAACTTATAACTGTGGTATTAAATTTTCATTTGTAAAATAAATTATTCATATGGGTTATCTGAGCTGAGAACTGAGTTGAGATTAAAGGTTTTCAGAGGCTAAGGAAATTAGAGTTTTGATATCAAACCAAAACACTTCAGATAAGTGTCTCTGTGCAAATCACCAGACTCTTCTTATAATTAACAAAATTGCCACTCCTTTAATATTTTTTTCTATCAGGAACAAGTTAAGCATCTCAGAATAGTGGCAAACTTTGCATGGCATGGAAATATATTGCAGTTTAAAATGGAACTTAAGGATTTACCACATAAACCCTGTGACTTTCCTTTAACTCAAAAAAGCATACTGATAAAAATAAAGAGGAAAGGGAACTAAAGATTTCCTCTCAACATTGCCTGACATAAAAATTGTTTTAAGCAGTTGAGTTCTTTACCTAAAAATTTACCTAGCAAAATAAAGATAAGATGATAAGAGGTGAGGCATGGGCTTGGCACTTGAAAACCCTCTGACTATAACCTATTTCCCAGTGGCCAGTTAATGGAAATGTAAACCTGAAGCTGGAAAAAAATGGGTTTAGAATTAACAAAAAGAACAAGGACATCACATCTAACAAGCCTAAATGGCACCATTATATGGTAGTAAATTCAGCAGTAAAATACAGCTGCAGAACAGTTAAGAAAGAGCAAAGGTATAAAAGCATGCTAGCAAACATTTAAAATTACTCCAGAATGATCCTAGAGTAGGAAAGAAGAAACTGCTAAAAAAGAAGTGTGGTTTTGTTAGTAGGGGTCCAGCAACTTTAGAACAAAAGGAGCAGGGGAATCCTGAGCATAACAACAAGATAAGGAGTATAAACAATTATATATAGTGTATATAGTAATTTTAATTGTACTTTTATTCCTTGGGGGGGGGGAGGTTGTAATAGTTACATCTAGACTGATAATTACTCTTTAATGAGATTGCTAAGATTTCATTTTTGCTGACATTAAGTTATTGCTTTATAGATAGGCACACTCTGCCCATTGTCATAGTTTGATTTTGACCACTTCAGAATAGCCAGATTGTGGCTGAAAAAACTACAATTCCCAGGTATTCCATACAACTTCCTTCTACGTAAATCAGGGTGCATTGTGGGGGTCGGATGCTTCTTCTTCCGACTCCCTCTCCATCTTGTCTCTTCTCTCTCCGGTGTGCGTTGGGGAGGGCTGGAGGAGTCANCTGTACTTTTATTCCTTGGGGGTTTTTTTTGTAATAGTTAGATCTGGACTGATAATTACTCTTTAATGAAATTGCTAAGATTTCATTTTTGCTGACATTAAATTATTGCTTTATAGGTAGGCATGCTGTCTCTTTGCCCATAAACAAGATTTTGAGAGTAATGGTGTACACAGGATATTTTGAAGCAATATACTTATTCTTATTATGCAACTTTATTCAAGGAAGTATTAGAAAAGCCTCTGTCTCAAGCTTTTTTTGAGCTGACACACCATATTACGGATGTTGATATATTTAGTCATATCATAGCAACGTATGAGATTCTACCTCAGACAAATTGTGGGCACTTCTGCGGATAACTGCCAATTCTGTCTGCCTTNATCTCTCTCACGTTTGTAACAGGGGGGTGAGGGTTGGAAGAAAGGGGGGGCTGCAATATACTGTGAGGGTTTTGGGGAGAGTTTTAACTCAAAACCATTACACCCATAAAGAAGATTTTGAGAGTAATGGTGTACACAGGATCTTTTTGAAGCAATATACTTATTCGTATTATGCAACTTTATTCAAGGAAGTATTAGAAAAGCCTCTGTCTCAAGCTTTTTTTGAGCTGACACACCATATTACGGATGTTGATATATTTAGTCATATCATAGCAACGTATGAGATTCTACCTCAGACAAATTGTGGGCACTTCTGCGGATAACTGCCAATTCTGTCTGCCTTCAAAATGATACCTCTTTAAAATAAGTGTTTTACAGAGATTATGTACCATGTTATTTGTTGTCAAGATGTATGTACTTTTGTATAGCATATTTCAGTCCAAAATACTCACCAAGTTACATGCAGAGGAAGTCATCAGAAAACACTCAAATCTTGTTTGAATGGTGCTAACTAAAAATATTTTATTCTTCCTGCTCCTTAAACAAAGAAAAGAAAGTAAACTCTTGTCATATTCATGTATGTCTTTATTCTTTGAAAGCATTGCAAAAATGCTGAGTAAGATTTTTTCTGAAGGACACAAGCTCAGTGTCTTGTAATCAGGTCAATGGAGCTCATTGCAGTATCTAATGATCAGGAAAACAGCCTTCAAGTAGCTTTAGGTTTATAATAAGAAGCAACATTACATTATGTGCATATGACTGCAACAAAGGTCCTAAACAATCCTTAATGTGCAGTAAGTGACAGGTCAACTCCTTTTTTGGAAGAAAAGAACTTCCATACCAACTGTTCCATTGTGCAAGAATGGGAGTAGAGGGTAAAATAATTCTATTTCTGCTCCTCCTGGTAAAAAAATAAAAATAACATAATTTTTAGTGTGATTTCTCTTTCATGAACTGTGTTCCACTGGATTGAAATGTGAATTCTGCAATGCTCTAACCCCCATAATGAAATTAATCACAGAGTAAAATTAAGAAAATAATCAGGCTGAAGTTCAAAAAGCCAGACACACAGCTGGACACCTACTTACTCTCTTTTATCAGTAGGAAGCATATTCTCAGTCTTCATCAAAATCACTACTGATGTCTTTTGCAGAGTGCCCAGAAAAAAACAGCACATCTGAGAAATAGAAACTGTCTGCAAATTTTTAATTGAAATATGTTTTCCAGGAGTCTCTGCTCTGAATGCAGCAAAAACAGTAACACATGGAAGGAAATGTCCCTGTAGCCAGAGATCTATATTTAAATCATGCAAAACCTTTATACTTGACAGGCAAAAAAAGTAATGAGTTTGTGTGTGTGTGCACATGTATGCAGCTTATTTGCTGGACTATTGCAGTTCTTAAAGTGCATGTTCAGTGCTACTTTTGTTTGAATTAACATTTTTAAATCACTAACTTACAGGACTGGTGAAAAATGAAAAAAGTGAAAAAAAATTCCACCTCAGTAAAATAACCTTGAGCTATAGTTGAAACATTTTAACTTCTTTAAAGTGTGTCACAGTAGTCTTGGTATCAGCCCTCAGTATTCAAATACATCATTAGAACCCTAAAATTATTTCATTCCTAAGACATTACAGAAATATGTTCTGGGCATTCTATTATCAATATGGGATCCAGTGAGTGGAAAAGCACGCATGGCAACTGCCATAGTTGTTTTGCTCATAACTTATTTGAAAACTTATCACAAGACATTGTTGATGCTAAGTATTCTGCAAAACTAGACATGATGGTCTAAATCAAAAGTGAATGAGGGTATTTAATGATAAAAAAAAAATTCTAAGGTTTACAGTTGTTATTTACAGTGGTCTGAGAGCTAGTAACTTACTCCCCATTTGTGTTTCCAGCTCCCCAGTTGAAAGAAGACTATCTCCATCCAGTCGCAGTTCCACATATCTTACCTATTTCCCTTGTTTGATCAAAGGAGTTGACACCTCACCTTTCAGTTCTTTACATATCTGTACAACAGAGAACCTTCAGTCTAGTACAGGCCTATCCTGTTGCCTACGCATGGCCTTTAGACCTAGATAGACCAGAAAATGAGATGCACTGAACAGTGTTTGATTTGCCCAACCTAAGAAGCAGCATGGTGTCCTACTCAGAAAACCCCCTAATAAAATAATCTATATATTTAACCACAGCTGTCCTGGAAAAATGCATGATTTCCTGAGGACAGTGGCAATCACAGCAGTTACAGATTAGGCGGAGGGAAGGAAAAGAGAATGGATGCTATTGCATCAGGAAAGGAGAACGCAGGGAATGTTGAATTTGCAGTAGGAAGAGGAGAGAAAAGATGAAGAATCTTATGGAAAAAAAAAAAAAAAAAAGNAAAAAAAGGAGCAGTACTGCAAGAAGAGAGATACTGCAGCAGAAAAGGAGTATACCAGCCATGCTTGTGGTCTGCTCTTCCCTCCAGGAAGAGAAAGCAATATCTTTGTTTCGTTGATTTTTCACTTTGCAAAAGAAAACCAAAATTTTTAAGTCTTCCCAAAGGTTTCAGAGCCCTGGGTCTAATTTGTATTAGTATTAGCATCTCTGTTCTAAAGTTTCAGGTGTAGAATACATGCAGTTCAGACTGTGCTTCAGAACTTTAATCTCCAACTCCACTTATGCTGCACAGGTGAAATACCCTCGATTTAAAAATTTCACAACTCCCAAGGTTCAGTAAGGAGGTGGCAGCATGTGTATGACGAAAGAGTGCTCTCTAGTCTCTTGCAAAGAGCAAACAGGAAAAATATAGCCTATGGAAAATTTAAGAAGGACAAAGGCCCTTAAACAGCTTGAAAGTTTGCAAGTGGTCTTATGTTCATGCAGCAGAATCCAAAAGTAGTAGTTCTCACTATAAACCAATGCAATATGTCACTGTAAACAACAGGAACTCTATTTTCCATGTTATTTCTCTCTTTCATGAGTTCAGCAAAATTCCTTGTCCAGTTGCAGTATGAGCCACGTGATATATATGACCTACATTGTACCAGTTCAGGAGAAAAGGTTCCAATCATGATAAAGTCATAAGTATTCGATGACAAAACACTTTTAACAATAGGCAAAAGTAAGTATGATAAACTCCTCAACTGCAGTTAGTTTATCCTCACTGCTAATTAGGATAAACTTTTTGCAGTGTGGACTCTGCCATTCAGCTCATCATTGTATCTGTAATATTTGTTAGTATCTAATTTATTTCACCAGCGTTATACAGTCACAGTAAGTAATGCAGACTGACTGGGGCTTTTTGTTTTTCTCTATTTCTCCTCCCCCTGAAAATTTCTATTAATAACTTTTTCAGCATCAAGAAATTAAAACAAACATTCTGAAAGGTGCTTCATATTTCTTTTTCTCCTCCAGAACAATTGTCTGTTTTGTAAAAATGCAAACAAATCAATGATTTCTACAGGGTTTACATTTTTTTTAACAGTAAAGTAAGCTCAGGAATGGTTTTGACTAATCAGTGGAACTGAACATTAGAGGTCATACATAGTTTCTTTGCAAAAAAAAATAAATGCTGCCAGCCAACCATGGAATAATTTTTCATTAGTAAGAATCTACTTGCTAATTCAAATTCTAACTGTCCAATAAACTAGGGTGTGAACACAAACCTCCTATGGAATTTCCATCATGTCTAGTATGAAATTAAAATAGAAACTGTTTAAGCCAAAGAGAAAAGGAGATTTTCTTATTCCCAAAAATGTGATGATAAATCCTCTCCTCACTATCAATCAAATATAAAACCTCAGAAACAATAGGTTACATTTTAAAATATACTATTAAAGAATTTTATCCTGTGTAGATGAAAAAAAAAGTCATTATCACTTTAAGATGCCAGGAAGAACTCTCTATTATCAAACCCTGAGAGATAACCTCTCTGAACTGAGAGTAGCTGTGGAGAGAGGTAGCTGGGTTTCTAATGCCAGAGAAGACTAAGTGACAATTCATCTCTATAAGGAAAATGTGGAATACTTTGTCGGTTATCTAGTGTGTTCTGGGTGACTGTGGATACCAACAACAAAGGGAAAGATAGAACTGAAGACAGTTAGATACAATTTGAATTAGACTTTCCATGGTAACATTCTTTGCTTTTACACAATACAGTCCTTAGGACTAGACAAGAGGCTACATGGGTGTTTAGCTCATAAAATATTACAGTAGAAGTTGGAGACAATTCTGCAATAGAAAATAAAATTTCTAGAAAATAGAAAACACCAGGAAATTAAGTTATTGTTAATGTCAAAGGGTATATGTAGGCAAAAAAAAAAGAAAAGATTGGAAATGGTATATAAGACTGAGCATGGACAATCAAGTATGATGTTATAAATACCATTCTTCACCAAAGAAGCCTCTGAACTTCCAAATATCAGAAGGTGGGAGAGGGACTGTCTTGGTCTTATATTTTTCCCTTAAATATCTGCTGGTCATCACAGGAGACAGATTTCTGACCTAGAAAGATTTCTCACTTCACCACAGCAAACATCCTTGTTTCATTACTTTTTTTTCTATAGTGGTTTAGACAGAAACTCATTTCGCCATCCAAGAATTAAATTAATCTTGGACTCTAAAGTTATACATCTTTAGTGTCTGGTTTGTTCAATGGGATGTATAATCAACGTGGTTATATTAGGAATACCTTGCTATTTTGTCAGGGATCCAGCATAGTAATAAGAGTGAAACCAATAGTTACTTATGTAAATAAAATGCAGATGGTTCTCTATTGATGAACAACATCTTTCAGAGAATAATGAGTTTGTATGGTGCCAATTAATGTTCAGCACATGCTGTTCCCTTTGTCAACATTTCATGTACTCCAGAGGGAACTGAATGGAAGTTATCTTATGGTAGGTGATCATTGTACGAGCACAAAAAACCAAGCACATGGTATCCATATGGACCACATACAGTGTTTTGTGAAATCTATTCTTCATTCTGGTTTATATACACATGAAACCAAGCATACTGTACAGGCACCGGGGAGAGATCAATAGTAAAATTCTAGTCCTTTCTATTAAAATCAGAATAAATATTCATTTTACATTTGTGTGTCTCTGATTTGTTTGGTTTTGAGAATTTTACAAAACCCACTATCCTGTGCATCTCTCAGTGGAATTAAAGAGTAAGCACGTTCCCCTGTATAAACTGGAAGTTGATATCCAAGATCCCATAAAAAGCCTCACTGGTTCAACTTTTCAAAGCTCATTAATTTTATTATGATAAATACTGAACGTTAAGTTCTCAAAATAAACTTATGTACCTAAACTAAATCAAGTAGAGCTGGTAGAGACCTGCAAGAGCATTTTCTCTGTTCCCTTGTTTAAAGGACCAGCTGTATCATTTGCAAGTGTAGACAAGATGTAGACTTACTAATCCAGGACAAAAATAAGGTTTTTAAGTTTGCTTTGCCTCTGAAATCTCCTAATTTGTTAGTTATCTTGGTTTTTTAAAGTGTTAATCTAAGTTCAAGTTACTTCTCTCTTTTGTTTTAATTGTGAAAATAGCAATGTCTTTGACTACATACTATTGCTTCTGAGAAGGGTGCTAATGAAACTCAGTATTCCAGGCTCTGATACTGAATCACAGAATCATAGAATCATTAGGTTGGAAAAGACCTTAGAGATCATCAACTCCAGTCATAGCTGTCTACTACTAAACCATGTCCCCAAGCACCTAATCTACCCACCTTTTAAACACCGCCAGGGATAGTTTCTCAACCACCTCCCTGGGCAGCCTGTTCCAGTGCTCAATAAGTCTTTCTGTGAAGAATTTTTAACTAATGTCCAATCTAAACTTTCTCTGACGCAGCTTGACACCATTTCCTCTTGTCCTATCACCTATCACTTGGGAGAAGAGACCAACATCCACCTCTCTGCATCCTCCTTTTAGGTAGATGAAGAGAGTAATAAGGTGTCTCCCCTTGGCCTCCTCTTCTCCAGACTAAACAACAACAGTTCCCTCAGCCACTCCTCATAAGTCTCATTTTACAGCTCCTTCACCAGTTTTGTTGCCCTTCACAGGACACACTCCAGGGTCTCAATGTCATTCTTACAGCAAGGGGCCCAAAATCCCTCCAACCAGTTTTGGGTTCTGCAGCTGTAACCTTGGCCAGGTTAACCTAACCTGAAAGGTAGCTTAAGACACATCAGCAGAACTGGTTTAGTTCAGGCAAAAAGTGCACCTCTACAGGAAATCTTCCAGTCACCTGGGCAATGATCACATGCCAGAACTCTCTGTCACTGAGAGCTTGACCTGGAGTCTTTTGGATAACATTAAGCTAGATAACGTGATCCAGGAATACACTGAATGCCCTCTAGTCACCAGTGGGAACTCAGTCCAGTGAAGCAGACCAGAGGGAGCTTGAAGCTAAACAAAGCATGAAATGTGTATTTGTAACATTGTTCTTCATCACCATTTCATTCTGCACAACTATTCCTAACAATCTGCACTACTTGTTAACATAGACATAGGCTCAAATTACCTGCTTTATATGAAGATCTTGTAAATTCAACAAATTGAAATGTCCTTTGTGAGAATGCACATACTCTTCACTTTCTAAAGGAAAGGCATTCATCTTTTAAAGTAAAAGTTTACAAAACATAATATTTGATCATCTGTGGCTTGATAGAAAAGTTTGTTCATAAATTTGCTTATAACTGTTCAGGAAGTTTTAAAAAATTTCCCCCTCTATATAATTTTGTCATACTGACACATGGGAGTTCAAAAGTCAAATTAACATTCAAATTGAAAAATAAATCCTCTTCAATATCAAAATAAAAACCTTCAGAGAAAGAAGGATGCCACCTCAAATCAGGGAAGGTCTGGGCAAGTACAAGGTTTCACAAAAATTAAACAAAAACTAGACTATGCCTGTAACTCTTTTTATTTAACAAATTTAGCAAATCAGCTGTAATCACCTTCAAAACAAATCCCTTCTGAGTTGACCTTCAGCTGCATATGATGCTGCCAATTTTCAAATCATTTTTTCTGAGATGCTGTGGAGGATCTTCATCATTTTTGCTTTTACCTCTTCTATCAACAAAAAATGGGTTCCTTTGAGAACCAGTCTGATCTTTCGGATTACTTCACCAAAACCTCAGTCAATAACTGAAAAGTTTCCATCATGGATTTCTTCAATTTCACAAGAAACTTGATGTTAATTCACTGTTCATTCTTGTACATCATTTTATGACTGAGGGTAAGAAAATATCTATATTTGGAAACACATTTCATTCATACTGAGTGAAGTGACGGAGTTGAGCCTTGTCTCACTGTAGCAGGTTTGAACATATTCCGTAACTATCTCTTTATCTCTCCTCTCCCACTCTTCTTTCCCAACCCACAGGGATAGTCTTAGGTTTTTTTGTGTCAGTCCTCATATACCTATATATCCTATTACTTAGTAATAGGATCTAACCAGTTGTAGAGGTTGAAGTTTGCCACTGTCTTCACACTATCACTCCAAATGCCATCCTTATACAAATAAGTACAGTTTTAAAGAACAGGCATTCTCATCGTGTTTCCCACATCTGCTGAGTAAAAATGACATTCACTTGAAAATTCCCAACTGTTGCATCGACTTACAAGAAAAATCAGCCTACTTTTGCTATAGGTCTCTAGTGTCAGCTTTGAGTCCAACATTCACTTCACTGTGTAGCAATGGGGAAAGAAAAGCAAGCTTTGTTGACTGAATTGTCATCTAGGTTATAGGATAATTTTCTCTTACCAAAAAAATAATGCTCTGTGCTTATTTCCTAAGGAGGCAGTAATTGCAGGTTATGATGGTCTGTTTCATTCGTGTATATTTAACAACTATTCACTCAACTTACAGAAATAGTCAGGTAAATAACTAGTCCAAGAACAGAAATAATAAAACAAGGAAGCAAACAAAGACTACGCTCCAAGTGTCATTAATTGCTTGTTTTGCCTTTTAGTGCACAATGCTGAAGTGTTGGACAAAGAAATGCGAAGTTCTTCCCAAACACTATCTTTGAAATGAGTTGGTTTTGCCATTTGGATTTGGTATTTTTCTTTAATGCTGCGAGTAAGTCATCCATAAGCAGCATAAAATCTGTTACGCTCACATTCTTCAACTTGTGTGTTTGTTGTCCACTTCACTTCAAACATGGGAAGTTGCTACCCAACAGCACACTCAGAGCTTCATTTAGGCAATTTCCAACACATGCTGTCTGGAGTACACCACCTGTTGCCACTTCTGCTTCTATTACTTTCATGAAAATATTGCCTTTGGTGCCAGGAATAAGACAAAACAAAAGATAACAAAACACATGGTGCAAGAAAGGGTTGTCTGTAGTTGATGTTCTCCAATTGTATTTTTGTCTTCACTCTTGCACCTGACCTCTGTTCTGTTCACATCAGCCCTAATTTACATTTTGCAAGTTTATGTAAGCTACAGCCTCTTTTTTTTAAGTAGTCATATCCAAACATATGTATTAGCTCCCCATGTATATCACTTTAAAAGCAAAGTGCAGACAGCAAACCAGCTGATTTGCTGGAGAAGGACAGAAAACTATACCTTCACAGTGATTCATAGTCCCTTGCCATTCATATCCCTAAGGATTCATTATACTGCCTGAAAACAGCCACTTTCTCTTACTTTGTGTGTTTCTTTACCTGTTAAACAGATGGGTAAATATGTGGATATCATTGAACTACGTAAAATGATGAGTCTACAAGAGAAGGAAATTTCGGTATACATAATTTTGTCTGTTTCTAGTTATCTAGCGGTAATTATATGATGAAGGTGTTGATAAATTTGCTCTGTGTTTCAAGAGCATGATGGACCACAGGCCACATTCTAGGGGACCCTTGGATGAACCTTGCCTGGTTCACCACCCTGAAGAAATCATTTTGTTCCTTCTGTGCTTCTGTAGCAAGCACTGCCGCACAAACTTTGTAATCAGCTTCCCCAAGGAGATTGCTACATTTGGCCAGGCAAGAGTACACCCTTGCAGGCCAGGGACTAGAACTAACGTATTTCCTACTGTGGCATCCTCCCCAGAATTCCAGTGTCTTTATTGGCACTTTTTAAGGATCAAATATAGAAAGTCTATATTTTGAGCTTATTTTATTTTGCCCTGGTCCTCACAGTGAAAAACTTTTGACTTTCAGGTCAACACTAAATCACAGAATCACAGAATCACCAGGTTGGAAGAGACCCACTGGATCATCGAGTCCAACCACTCCCACAAAACACTAAACCATGTCCCTCAGGACCTCGTCCACCCATAACTTAAACAACGGTATCAAAGTTGAAGTGAAATTTGTTGCTCTGCCCTCACTGTTTTCTCTGCATTAATGCCTTAGAGAAGAATGCAAAGTTTTATTTTCACTTGTTTTTGCTGACACAGGATTCTTTCATCACTAATTTTTTTGACGCTAAAGGTTTCTCTTTGCTCTACCACACACGGAAGAACAAATTAATCCTCTTGACTCACTGTGGTGAGACATGCTTTGTGCAGAAAAAAAAAAGTTACTTTGGGCCCAGTTCATAGAGGCTTTGTCCATCTGAGGTCTCCAGGCCTTTTCCTAAATTATCCTTATTCCAGCATGTTGGGAGAAGGACTACATAGATGCCCATTCACCAAGATATTTATTTTAAAAGTAGCAGAAATGACCTTAGGCTCTGTGGCTATATACTAGTAAACAGTCCATAGCTCATAAACACCCTTGCTGGTTAAATATGAACACAGTTTTGCCTCATGACAACCACGACTCTTTCAAATTATGCTTGGACATTGCTTGGATGCACTGTACATGCCAGGGACTATTCCTAAAAATGTGTGACTGCTGGTTTTGGGTAGGAGTAAAATCTGTGCATGTGAAACAGGACACAATCTCAGAGCCAAAAACCAGTCCCTGGCCTGCTTTATTTAGGAACAGTTAATAGGTCAGCTTAATCTTAAAACAGTCTGTTGATCTGTAAGCTACTCATGATCCTTACCCTAAGAGGAGGAGAAGGTCCCTAGAAAATTCAACTGTGTCAACACCACAGATGACATCTTCTGGAAGACAGAGACACAGAGAGCCAGAATAGGTAGACTCTCCCAAGGCACAAGCTGGTGCTGGAGGACACAGAAGAGCTGCTGATGGTGTAGTCAAGAAATCTTGGTCACATTAAGAGTTCACAGCCTCTGTACAGAGAATTATCCTGAACTTAGAAACCTCCTGACAGTGTCATAGAACAAAGAAAGTACAATCTGACACTCTGAATTTACTAGATGACAGTGAAGGTCCAACAGCAATATTTTATGAGAAACAGAAATTGCACCCAAGAGGGGAAAGTTTATATCAACAGTTGTTGCTTACTGACAGCTGGGATAGCACATTTCCCAGTATAACAGAACCAAACTCAATTAGCCTCAACAGTACTGATGCAACAATGTAGCCGGAAAATTTTCAGTCCCTGGCTATTTTTGTTCTAATTAGCCTCAACACATTTACAATATCTTGATAATTAAATGTAGAATTTTATGCAGCTGTTACAAACTATATGTGCCTGTCAGCTGCATAACCTTTATATGCGGTTGGACTCATTGTCACCTGCAGAGGCATTAACTTTCTGATTTAAAAATCCATTGATCTATAAGTATTTAAACTCTATGAGCAGACTTTTTTAGTCAAAACCAATACAACATGAGGTAATGTGAACATTTTAATTAAAAAGGTATAATTGCTTTTCTGTGTTACTTGGGTGAGTTTCCAGCTGAGACGCACTGAAAATATGAAAACTTTCTTGGTTTTATTGTTGGATTGTACTTTATTCCTCTGTAGTTTTGGGCAAATAGATTGATTATACTGATTAGCAGCTTGTCTAGTTAAAAACAACCCAGTATTTCCCTTTAGAGGCATCTCCTTAGAAAATCCTCATACAATACTGTAATCTTCAGTACTTATTCATTTTCAGATCATTTGCAGTCTATGAATAACAAAACAGACAAATGAAAAAAAAAAAACCAACCCAGAAGTACAATGATCTTGAGTACACGTATCTGGCACATCAAAATTCAGTTATGTGTAAGTGACTATATGAAGTGCCCTTTACTCTTGTTTCTCCTTGTGGATCTAAACAGTATATCTATATTGCTTTGCCTGTGCTCAGGTTCTCAGGAAATAAATTCAGGAGTTCTATGAAGGCAATTGGTACAAGAGACAGAAGAAGTGTCTTTACAGATGCATTCTATTGATTTTCTAACTAACCATTCTCTAGCCTTATGGATCTAATCATTATTGCATTTATTACTGATTTATACAGCATGATCATAATAATAAATATGCAGAATAACTTTCTTCTGTGTTCAGCATTACAGTGTGTGATACTAAATACATCCTTGTGTAAACAAAATACTAGATATTCTTGCTTAAAATCCATCTTGGCCCTTTCCTACAGCTGAGCATCTTGCTTCCAAAGAATGATGATAATAGTAAACATACTGAAAGGTAAGACTACACAATTGCATGAAAACAGGTATGGATTTTGAGAAGAACATGTTGAAAGGCAATGGATTCACTTTGCTACACTATATGATTTGCAATTCTGGAAAGTAACTTCAAAAAAGATAATGTATTTCTTGGAAAATATTCATATAGCCTTAAAAAAAACAAAAAAAATTAACTGTTAATTGAAGAAAATTATATCAACATTTCCTTTAGGAGTATGACTTATACGTACATTTGGGTTACAGTTTTAAGGGAGACATCCTTCCAAATCTCTTCCAGGCTGGAATTCCAAAATGTTCATGAAGATCCAGAGACTTCTAAGAGAAAATGTGCTTTGCATTTCCTGCACAAAATTAGAAACTTGACAGAGCATAATTGACAGTGTGACTGGCACAAAACGTGTCTCTGAAAAGAACTTACTATATTATATGTAGCAGATTGTCCCCTCCTTCAGTAGGGAAATGATTTACTTGCCTTCACAAAGTTTTCCAGCTCCATCCAAAAACTATTGATGTTACTTTAACCACTGCTCTTACTTGAGGATAACAGAAACTTCATTTTCTGGAAGCAAGATACTTCTCCTCTACATTCTAAGTTTAATTGTAGTTGTTCTTAATATCACATTTCCCTCACTTTCATTTCTCCTCTCCCCTGGTAATAATCTGCCAGTATTTTTATCCATACCAATGATATATACTTGCAGTTTGTTTTCCTAGGACCAGCTGTACTCATAGTGAAAGGGTTCTACATTTCCCAGTCTTCTTTCCTCTACACCACACCAGGTGGGATTCCTTTTTTTGAATATGAGTAAGAGCATCAGGAGAGGTCTGGTTTGGATCTTACTCGGTGCCAATATGTTCTTCATCTCTCTAACTGAAGAAGTTCACCTTCTACATAGAAGAATTTCAGTTTCCTGTGGATTTATTATATTCATATATTTCTCACAAGAAACCCATGCTTTTGACTAAGCATCGAGTTCTCATCTGTGGCCGTCTTCAGCCAGCGAACCCTATAAAAAGAACCTTTCCTACAGAAGGACAGAATGCTTATATTCATTACCTAGCATACTTAGCAACAATAATTTTGTCTGAGTTCTGTTCCTACAAGTCCCAGCTTTTCCTCCATGTGATATCTCAGTGATCATTTGTTTAGATATTGGCTCCCAGCTTTGTGCCGTGAACAGTCCTTGTTACCATAAATCTGTGTTTTACTCACATATATCATTATTTTAACTTGGTAGGATCTGGAGGCCAACCTTTGACTTTCACCACCAGTTCCACCCCAAAACTGAAAAGAACGATTCACAATTCCAGGTAAAAACCTATGATTTTTACTTCTGAAGAAAATTGTAAAGGAAATTTGATATGCTGGTCATGTGTTTTAAAGTGAAACAAAGTTAAATCTACAGCTAGATTGCACGTATTGGTCTGAAAATATTGTCTGCATTTAGGTGACTTGAGCTGTTGCTCAGGATAAGACAATGCAAACATAGTGAGAGTGCAGAACTATAGACAGGAAGGATAATCTATTCTAAGACTTTATGAACTGCTTGAAGGGAAATTGCCCATACTAAATATGATATTATTTTGAATTACAAGGAGAGTAAGTCCCAAGTCAATATGGAAAATCAAGGCATGTAGTTAGGCAACTGGACATTCCAGAAGGTACTCCAAAAGCAGTATTTGTTTATGAACAGTGACACTATGTAAGCTGTGCTGGGTTTTGCCTGTGTGCTGACAATCGTAGTCAGGTATGCAGAAAAGTTTATTCGCGATAGGAAATGAGAGGGGAAAAGCAAAAAAAAAAAAAGAGAACCATTCTTGAGGAAGAAGAGACATTGGTTGTAATTTGCTGGCACAAGACCAGCCCTACCTGTTTTCTTTTCCTCAAGAAAAAGGGCTGCAGAGCAAACAACAAAACATAACATACCATGAAGTAGAGACTCATCCCTTACTCTCTCTTTTCTGAGATAACCTTAATTGATGAAAGTCCTGGAAAAGAATGCTGCTGTTCATTAAACAACATTGACTTGTAATGTCTGACAGTAGGCTGTAGTTTTAGGATGCGTATTTATGAAGGCCTGCTGCACTAAGATGTTTCGAGAGGAACATAGACATGTTAGTAGAAAGATTGCTAATGGAGCTGAAGGGATTATAGATGCATTTCCACATATTATAATATTCTCTGAGCATTCCAATGGCTTCATAAAGCCAGCACAACTTTGTACAGTTCAGGTAGCTGTTTTCTATCTACTGAAGAGACAAAGTCAGGAAGAAGCCAGAGGGAGCAAGAGTCCTCTAGAAAAGTAGTAGTCATCCTTTTAGCCTGACTGGTCAAAAATAAATTTTGAAAGAACTAGGATCCATTCCCTTGTTATAGCACAAACAAATCAAGATACTCAATATTGAAATCTTACTGCTCATTTTAGTCACTTGCCTCTTAAAATCAAGACCCTTGATACTATACTACTTCTACAAGCTTGAAAAATCATAGAATCACTAGGTTGGAAAAGCCTTTGAGATCAAGCCCAACTGTACCTGCTCATTACTAAATCGTAAACTTAAACACTTCAGATACCCATCTTTTAAATACCTACAGGAATGGTGCCTCAACCACCTCCCTGGGCAGCTTGTTCCAGTGCTTAATGTCACAGTCACAGTTAATAAGAAGAGGTAGGAAGCAGGGTCACAGCTTCTCAAAGAACTGAAAAATACAGCTTGCTATGTAAAAAGACGGCCACACCACTTTGCAGAATGCAAGTGGTGATGCATCACACAGTGGATAGGCCTGTAGCTGAGAGAAAGATCCACTCAAGGTGCAGTTGGGTAGACATCATTGTTTTGGGGAACTGAGAGCTCTGAAGACACAGTGTGTGTCACTAGTACAAAACTTGGTACATTGGTAAAAACACTGTTTGGGGACTAAAACCTCCTTAAACTCCTTAAACTTCCTGGGCTATTAATACCTAAATAAAAATTATCCTTCACACAACCTCAATGCTGAAAGGAATACAAACATGCACAACTGTGTGTGTGTAAGTGTGCATGTTTGGACGGGCTCACCTTTATAGATATCTCTGTATCTTCCAAAGGGAAGTTTAGCTTAAAAGACCAAAATAAGAAAACAAACAAGAAAGTCTCTATAGCCAAATGGCTTCTGTGTCCTTGGAAAAAAATCTTGCTTCCAATTAAAATTGCTGCTAATTATGGTATATCAGATCCAAGACCTTTACTCTGCTTTATTCATCAGAAATCAGGTACAGATAATTTCCCTTTCCGCAATCATTCCTCTTCCTTTTAGTTACATCTATTGACAGCAAGGATGGTCTCAGATCTCACAGCTAGCACTGAAAGATTAAAGCACAGTTAATAAATTCCTTTTCTTTACAAAGCCCAAAACCAAACATTAATTGGAATCATTTCAGATACAACTTCAAAATTTAGCATGAAATCTCAGTAATTTTACAGTAGATAAGACCTTTCAAATGAACAACTCAGGTGGAAACAAGATTTTACTTTGTCCCTGAACATGCTTAAAGTCATGAACAGTATTCATATTTATTCATATTTTGTATTATGTATTATCACTATTGTGCTAGGTGTCACTCAAATATCTAATGAGATCTTCTTCGTAAATAAGTTATAGGCAGGGCCAATGATAATGCCAAGAAACAAAGAAGGAGAGAGCAGGCAGCATTCAAAAATAATAGTGCAACACAGCTATTTAAGTGTTTAAAGTATACTTTCTCATCATTTTTTATTACATTAAGCCTTTCTTTTCTTCCCATTCTACTTCTCCAGTTCATGAGCTGAAGAAGGTATTTCTCAGTTTTATTCTCTTGGTCGCTGTATACAATTAGTCTCAGTTTCCAGGAGTGTCTTTGCAAATTAATAAATATTTTTAATATTTGGGAGGGTTCAAATTAAGAAAGGTGAATAAACCAAACTGCTTGTTGAAATGAGTATGCATCTTACCAGCAAATACTCCCAGTTTGATGGGGATAGTATTAAGTACACTAGATGGCATTTCTCAACTGTTTACTGAAAGGGTCACATAACCACCTCAGAAATAAAAAATCCATTGTCTATTTTGTATTCCAGTGTTGTCTGGAAACTTGGGGGAGGGAGGGCATTAAAAAATAACACAACTTTGCTTATCTATTTCTTGCTGCAGATTGTAATTACAGTAGCAAGTTGGTTGTTACTACTCTTGTGACCAGTCACTAAACAATGTGCATCAGATGTATGGGGTTTAAAAAGTTTTGTTAACTATTTTGGTAGCATTTTTGGTAAGAAAAAGGCCACCTAACCAGTTATACCTCTACAGAGAGCAGACTGTCCTTTTACACTCTGAAAGCTTAGGTCTTGGCAGCCCTCAAGTGTAGCCCCCAAGGCAGATTGTGGCTTCAGAATTCAGTAAGAGGAGACAAGTCAATCAAGCCTAGTTAATAGTGTTTCACATCTTGCTGTCCCAGAGAGAGACGTAGGAGTACAAATAAGGCAAGGAGATGAAAGAAATGGTCATCTACCTGAAAATTACCACTTAATTCCTCATTAGAATGATTGCCTCATGACTCTTGGAATTGTTAATATATGTTGTCCAGACTAAAAAGATTTTTAAAAAATGCTGCTTACATCACGTCCTCCTGTTTTCAAGCAGAGATGTTGCAGAGGTGCTATTGTGCTGACTCTGGAAAGAGCTCAGGAGGTTTTTATAACATTTCAGAAGTTGTCATAATATGTTCACAGATCCAGTTTTTCAGACATTACTTCTTATTGTGACTACTGAATTAAAAATTTAATTTAGGGTAGGACTAAAGACTTTTCTACAATTTACCCTGTTCTCATACATATATATGAACTGTGAAACTCTATTATGGATGTAAACATGTTGATAAAGCATTAAATCCAACCTATGTCTTGCTTTATGTGATCATGCAAATACCGAATCAAACTCTGTGTTGAATTGTGAGAAGTGCTCCCACCTCCCTGAGACAAACAGAGGTATAACTCCCTGTTTAATATTATCAGTCCCACACAACACAAGGGTAAATCATGGTGGTTCCTCTCTGCCTAAAAAAGCAGAACAGCAGGGCAATGTACTGTATCAAGTACAAAGTAACAATATGGTCATGATGCTACAGTAGCACAAGAAAAAATAGAGTGGTGAAGATTCTGCAGGAACATCAAGAGTGTGGATATCTCCAGACCACCACTTGAGTTCCCAGCAGGGCAAAAAGGTGAAGAGGCACAAGATATAATTTGGGAGCTTAGTTTCTTTTACTGGATTGTTAAAAAGGACTTCGAGATTTATTTGTACAAATTTCTGTCTTCAATCCCTACAAGTTCAAGTGTTTAGATTCTTGAAGATCTGGTATATGTTGTACATGCAGGCATATAAAATAGGTATTAAAATTTTAACATCTGTTGCGTTTTCTGGTCCAGATATTGACTTCCAGTTTGCATTCCAGTGCTTTTATTTGCCTCAGGCTAATGTGATAGATGCACAAGAAAATGAGAGAGTAGTTTTCTTTTTCACAGAGAAGTAGGCAAGGTCAGAAAGGATCACAGTGTTCATTCATGCCAATTTCATATTATTACTTTCGGGCAGTGATTCCTGCATCTACATAGTAACAGCAGTAACCTTTTAAAAATTGCTGTCCAAATTTAAAGACTTTTCCTGAGACCTACACCACTCTCTAGGAGTTTTGTTTGATGGGTATTCATCCTCACTTACATTACATTTTTTTCTAAAAAAAAAAAGTCCAGTTTGAACTCCAACTTGAAATTTTAGTCATTCTATACACTTTTTCCTATTAGGTTGTAGAGTTCTTCACTTCATTTAATGACCTAAGAAGTACAGTATGAAAAAAATAGTTTCTTCACCAAAAATATTACTAACAAATTATGGTCATTCAAAGATAAGGTTTTAAGAAATCCACTCTTCATATAAAAATAAGCAGAATTCTAGTAGATTTGGAAGTTAAGTCTATTCCAGTATGAACTATCAGCTTTTACTGTCAATGAGTGTGTCACCACCTAATTTAATTAGAGTGAGAACATAATTTGCAGGTTATGTTTAATGGGCAAGCACAGTTGAAATAACGAACACAAATAGCATCGTGGCAAATGCTGAAGTGAATACAACCATTTAGAAGCTTTTCAATGTCTTTATTCCTCAGAATAAAGCACACTGGAACTATGAGTTTTATCTGAGAAAACAAGCTTTGAATATAATAATGCATCCAGATTTCAACACAAGTAATACTACACTGTTATTTATGCCAATGACAGAGATGTTCATCTTAAAAGCAAATAAAATACAGTTTAATTAGTGCCCCTTGGTCAGTATCTTGGACTAAAATGACATTAAACTTCAAATACTGGCAGCACAAATACATTCTATGTATTGATAAGCCCAGTCAAGTAGGGGCTATCTATAGGGTGGTGTAGTTAGAAATCAGAGCATAAAAATTATCAGATGGTAAACGATAAGCGCACAGCCAGTGGTCGGAGTTTGACGTAGAGTTGCTTATTGATTTAGGAAATTGACTGAGTAATGTAAAAAGAAAAGTTTTCTGGTTTGAATTGTCTCTGATTTAAAATAATAAGGGATATGACTGCTTAACATTTAAGAAAAAATCCCACAGACTAGTAATTTATATATATACATACTTATGTGTACGCATATTTGTGTTTTATATCTTACATGTGCCATGAATGCAGCTGGCAATTTTTGTTGGTAAGTGTGATTCACCAGGGCAGATTTTATAGTAAGTGGCAGAACTCCATAAATACTGATCAGTGTAGGCTCCATAAATAATTATATGTTTTGCTAGGTACAGGCCAAAACACATTTTGTCCCTAAGAATACTTTCCATTAGGGTGGCAGGAGGACAGAAAAATAAAATCTTAGTGTTTAAGAAGACGACAAAATGGTCAGTAGGCAACAGCACTTCTAAGTCAGTAGTCTAGTAAAGGCAACTGTTAGTCATTAAATGTGTTTATTCACTTGAGAGAATTAACAAAAATAAATTTCTTCTTCAAATTGTGAGCAAGAGCTTGAAAATTCCAGAATAAATATTCAACTTTATTAGAGCATTGTCCACTGTATTGGACTATCCAATAGATTATTTTCTACTAGAAGTCCATTAGTAAAGTTGACTTTAAAAATGTACAAAAAATATAACGAGAAAAATCTGTCAGAATTTTAAAACTATTTGCAAATCATGCATAGGTACAGCAGGACAAAGAATCCATTATCCTCTGTTTATTTCTTTGAACCCTTTAACATATAATATTCATTCCACTGAAACTAAGGGATCAGTTGAGCAATCCATGCTTTGTCCTGAGACTGGAGCTGGTGGATAGAAACATTTGCCTTGAAGGTTCCACGTGCTTACCAGCAGAATTATGCCTGGGAACAGGTCTGATACTGCTGTCAAGATTTAATCTTGATTTGGTCTGTATGGAAGAGGTGCCATGGGCAAAGGGTTTAACTAAAATTCCACCTAGTTAATTTGTTATGAATTATTAGCAGAGCTCATTAAGTTAGTGGACATTTTTGCAATATTGTCTTTTCTCTCTTTTTTTTTCCTCCCCATTTTTGGGGACATCAGGTTCAAGATAAGTATTCTGCTTTCACGCAGACCATCTTGCAAAATTTAGATCTATCGCTGTTAATGCCAAAGCTGTGAAATTTTCTGTGTTTTTAAATCTGTTGACCGAGACGGCTGGCAAAGTGGCAGAAGCCTAGAGCCTAGGCGTCAAACAGAAGCCTAGAGTCTCAGTGTATAGAGATCATCATTAAGCCATTAGCGATTAACTAAAGTAATTTCTAATGGTCTCTCACAGAGTTTTCTTCCTCACATAATGCAAATTGATAGGATATATATATGCTATCAAGATTTATTCTGTCTTGAGAAATTTTTCTGATGCAAAATATTATCAGATAACTCCCAATATATTTCACCATCTGTTTAAAAAAATTGATATCCTACATAGAAAATGCACATTTTGGGGACTGCTATGTGGTTTTCTATACTAGAAAGCAAGTCTGACATTTTCTTGTGCTTTAGAATCGCATAAAGAATTTCTAAAATATATTAAAGAGATTAAAATGTGCTTCAAATATCTTCTAAAAAGCTGAGTTAATATTTTAGGTAAGTGCATTTCAAGATCATCTCACATGCTTTATGGAGGGCTGGACTGTAAGATTATTTTAAAAAAAAGTGGTAATCAATATTAATCTGGCCTCTTTTTAAAGTTCTGAAATGAACTCCTGCTCTGAGATAAAACAATGAGTTGTTCAGGTTTATCCTAATGCAGACGTCACATACATGCAGTTCTATTTATTCGCAGATGTCAAAACAATATATTTACACCCAAGCCTTAAAAATACATTTTAAAGAAAAATTTAATTATAAAGGTGAGCCTAGAATTTAGAATGTCTTATATTTTATTTCCTAAAGGTAGATTTTTCATACATATCTACACAATAGCCAATGATGTTATTCAGTGAAAAGAACCAGCCACCCTCAATAAGCAGATCAATGTGTATGAAAGGCACAGGAGACATGATTTTAATTTGTTAAGTGTTAAGAGAAAATATTTTGACCATTCATCAGCTCTCTTTCTATCCATGTGAAAGAGTAAGAATTCATCTCATGGGGTTTTCGGTGCCTTCTGTTCTCACTTCTGATCTCTTCTAATCTTACCATTAGGAAAGAGAGTTGAATTTACAGGGGGAAAGAAACTCTCCAGAAACCACTGGGTGAATGTTAAGTTGTTACCTGCTGTTTCACATTTATATGTACCCCCAGACTAGCAAATAAAAATCATGACAGCTTGAATAGGTGTGGAAGAACTGAAGGGATCTAGGGTGGCAATAAAAAATAATAGAAAATCTAATAATTCTAATAATTCATGCTAATATGGAGAATTCCCATCTCCCTAGTCTCCTTTGCCACCTGCACAGCTATTTAGAAAAACAGAGTTTGGGGATCAAAATATAAGCTGTTTTACAAATCACATTAATCAATGACTGGAGTACATGTAAGTATGCAGAGCTACAAACTAGAAGTCTGGCTGGAGAGCTACCTAGAGGAGAAGGACTTGGGGGTGTTGATTGACAGCCGACTGAACATGAGTCAGCAGTGTGCCCAGGTGGCCAAGAAGGCCAATGGTATCTTGGCTTGTATCAGAAACGGTGTGACCAGCAGATCCAGGGAGGTTATTCTCCCTCTGTACTCNAGTCTGCCCAGGGAGATGGTTGACTCACCTTCCCTGGAGGTGTTTAAGGCACATGTGGATGAGGTACTGAGGGGCATGGTTTAGAGATTGGTGGGAATGGTTGGACTCGATGATCTGATGGGTCTTTTCCAACCTAGTGATTCTATGATTTTATCCAGGGTCAAGATATGTAATTTCAGCAGCATGATCAGATTCTAAAGGGGATTGTCAAAGTTTCCAGTCAATAACCTCTATTTTATTTCACATGAACTGTGATGTAAGGGAATGGCTGGCATAAGTATCCATTGATGTATTTTGGGTTTTTATACATAGATCCTTGAACAACGCTATGCCATTTGTCAGAGTACTGTAACAAACTAACAGCTCTTGTCTCCAAGTAGAGGGTTATGGGATATCTAGAGCCATAGAAATACCCTCTGGTAACAGAGGAAGTGATCCTACCACTTTTATGCACTTATGAAGGACTGTGTTCTTAAAACAGAATAATTTTTTCCAAGCTCCAGTTTCCAGGAATAAAGGAGGCAGAATCTGGCCTTCAATAAAACATTTGTTACCTCTGAAACTATATTTATATTTTCCAGGATATGGATAAAACCAGAATGCTTGCCAGAAGCATTTGAAGTCTAAGTATATGTTATTGCTGTTTGGTATTTGTGGGGTTTACTTGGGTGTATAACGTTTAAAAGTGGAGAAAAGCCAACATTTTCAAGTTGTTAAGATTGTAAAAATTTAGAGATTACATACTTATGTTACAGAAAAAGAACTTTGTTCTGTTTAAATAATCAGTCACTAAACATGCTATAAAGAAATCTTTTCAAGCTGATACTGTGCAGTATTAAAAATTACTGCAGTGTTACACACTTTATGTAGATTTTTTTATAAAAAATACCTTTAGGCACAACACCGCATAAGAAGGGCCAAGTTGCAGAACCTCCATAAGAGAACCACAGGGGACAAATAAGTGACTTTAAAAGACATTATAATTCCCTCTTTGTTTCTCTTGTTCCTAAAATATGGGCAGCAGCAGGAATTAGCTCACATCTAAACACAGGTGTCTCAAAAAAATTTCTTTTTGTATCACTGAAGAGACCATTTCAGAGATTCCCCCTGCTCAAGAACACAAGTGCATGAATCAGACATACTGAAATGCATAACCTAGGCAATCTGTTTCTCCAAGGAACAAAACAGTCGCATTCTTAATATACCTTAGAAGAATGGTCACTGGGAAGTAAGTGAAGAGAGTTGAGGAAAGTTTTAGTAAGGTAGAGCATGCATTGTCTTCACCGAATGTAAGATTAATAGTTCCAGTGAAAGTGTGGCTTGCATGATATAGCATCCTGCTCCCATGAGGAGTTTTATATGTCTAAGCTAACAGACTTTTTTTTTATGTGATTAGGACAAATTATAACTTGTTGGAGCTGAGTATCAGACAAGTTACAATCAGGCAGCATTGCATTTACTTTTGTTGTAAAAGTTAAAGTTAGCCATATAATGAAACCTTGTTCAATATTGTGAGTCCAAATCCAGCAGATAATCTCTGCATACCTAAAGGCACTTCTGTGTTTCCAAATGTCCAAATTAAGTAAGTCAAGGTGACAAGAACATTTACTGGATGCATTTTCCCCTTTGTGTTGTGCTCAACCCACAGCCAAAGGACCAGGGAGTAATTTCTTATTAAACACATTTTGATTTAGGCTTCTTTGGGTCCATTACATGTTCTATTTATTTGTATTCTAGCAGGTTTGTTTATGTAAATTTTTAAATAAACCATGAAAATGCACTTTTTTCAACTCTTCTGTTGCAATAGCTGCTTCCCTTGGCAATGCATCCAGTCACAGAGGTCATCTCCTTCTACCAATCATTCTTGGCAGAAATTCGTGGTTTGTTTGCTTACTTGTTACTATGAATAGTCTTTCACCTCCTGCCTGCTTTTCATACATATTGTTGAATGACTGCAAGATGGAATACACTGGAACCCAAAAAAAAGTCTCATTCTGGAAAATCTTTCCTATAAAATCTTCTTCTCTCCCTGTCTTTCACTCAGATATTTTTTTCTTCCATCTTTTTATTAAAAATATCCCTTTCATTGTCCACTACTTTGTTTAACTTTACTGGAGATATGCTGTATTTTCAAGCGGGTAAATTCTCTTTAAGAGAAAATAAGAGAAAAGTATGTTGTAGTAAGGAACCATGGGAGCAAGGACAAGGGGGATTCGACTCTTCTTTCAAATTAAATCTACCTAAGGAGATGCTGAGCTTTTCTTTTTGGAAAGGATTGAGCTTTCTTTTTCATTTTGCAAATGGGACTAATCTGTCTAAAATAGTGCATCTTCATTCCAATGAAAGGGCTACCTTAAAATGACTGTATCTTACACACACATAGAAATCCGAAATCTTAGAAGGAGTTTCTTTCTGATAAATCTTCATCTACACATGAAAATGGAGGTAGATTAAGAATTAGAGGTGAAAATGTTCAGACAAAATAAAGGACTGCATTGCTCTCTATAACTACCTGAAAGGAGGTTATAGAGAGGAGGGTGATGGCCTCTCCTCCTAAGTGACAGGGGACAGGACAAGAGGGAATGGCTTCAAGCTCCACCAGGGGAGATTTAGGCTAGACATTAGGAAAAAAATTTCACAGAAAGGGTCACTGGGCATTGGAACAGGCTACCCAGAGAAGTGGTTGATTCACCTTCCCTAGAGGTGTTTAAGGCACAGGTGGACAAGGTGCTGAAGGGCATGGTTTAGTGTTTGATAGGAACAGTTGGACTCAATGATCTGGTGGGCCTCTTCCAACCTGGTGATTCTATGATTCTATGATTCTATGACTCTGGTAAATTGCTGCATGCTGCTCATGGCACAAGATAAAATCATGTAAAGTTATGGACAGCCAATAAAAGGCAAGGTCATTACACTACAATCTGCAAGAGCAAATCATGTGAGAGTGTGTGTGTGCACATTTGGGTGCATGTGCACGTTTATATAGCCTCAATATAGTACTGACTCAAAAAATTGCTGATCCTTCCTCACTCTATGTGTCAGTAGCAGGTTTTATAATATGCAGGGGGAAAGCACATTAGACATCTACTCGTTTAAAGACTTGAAACTGCAGCTTTTTCATTTTCATGAGATTAATTGGTATCCTAAAAAAGGAGATGTAACTGTAGACATATTACATCATATCACATTATTGATCAGATTGTATTTGAGAATATTAATATGAATTGCAACATACAAACTGGGTTGCCTCAGCTAGATACACATTGCGAATATGAATGGCGTGCCCCAGGAGTTAGGCAGGACCTGAAGCTGAACGACAGAGTTAATTTATGGCACACAGTAGGACTGCAACGTCTAGAATTCTCCATCAAGAGAAGAATCGTTGGAATAATTTAACTTAAGGAAACTGGGCATGCGACATGATCCTGGGGAGCTATGCAATTAATGTTCTGTCTGCCACATTAAAGATTTACCACTGAGATAGTCCATTTGCATACAACACGCCCCTAGTGCCAGGAAAAGCTTCACTTGCTCTCACCACCCAGTATGGCACCAGACAGCAATAGCGAGATGCTGTTTTGATTCAGTTACTGCTCAGCTGTATATGAAACATGTTATAGAAACAGGCCTTGACTTCAACATGTTTGGTTCGGATCAGTGAATTGAGCACTTGCTGAGCTCTGGAATACAAATGATCAACCTATCTGTCTGAGCAGTTTCCCTGTTAGTGCCATCCCCTTGCTGCCTATTGCTAATACAGTAATATGTATGCAGTGCACAGCATCCTATGTGACTGCCACTTGACAAAATGTGCCAGCTCATCATTGTCTCCAGACGAGACAGATTTATTATAATTCAATATGTTCCTCGTGAGCACTTTTTTCTGTTTTATGTTATAGTCTGCACAGCGTTCAGAATAATAACTACATGCTCTTATGACATTGAAGCAAAGAATTCTTGCAGCTGAATAAAATAATTTCCTTGGCTCTGACAGAAATTCACCCACAGCAATACCTTTCTGTTGCTGAAAAGTCATATAGGATTTCCCCAACCCATCCCAAAATAAGCAGCTCGTGAAGTAAAGCTGAGTGATTTTTTTTTAATAAAATGTGTTCGATATTCAAAAACTGCAAAGCCAGCAGCTTGCTGCGTCGCAGTGCAGATAAAAACCCATTGTACAAGTGATTGAAACTATGAGATTCTAGATGCAGTTATTTGTACTCTCAAAGTCAAATAAGGCATAGCAAGAATCAAAGAAGGCTGGGGAGGACCAGCAGCTGTTCTTGCTAAATTAAAGCTACTCTGTATGTTGTGACTGTCACCTGATGATGGAAACAGAAGTGTTTACAAATGGTCCACATAGACCACTAAAAAATGCACAAGTTTCACACCTTTTAAAAGAATGGTGCTCTTTTGCAGGGGGTCAATCATTTCCATTGACTTCAGATGCCGGGACAACCTTTACAGAGTGGTATAGATAATAACATTGAATATATAATTTGCCAAACGTGAATATTGGCACATGTTGGCTCATGAATATTTACCATCAAGACTGCTGCTGACAGCATCTCAGCAGTCCTAATCTGCAGTCTGGCAGCCATCCAGGTTTCCCATTTTACACAGACTTAGGGAGGAATTCCAGCCCTACCATCCAGGAGGCAGGGAAAGATCCTGGCATTCCAATTTGTTTTGCAGTCCATCTGTTAAATAACAAACCAAACCCCAACCCCCCCATCCCCCCAAAAAAAACAACAAAAAAACCACCCCTCTGGTTAGAAGTAATGAAGAAACTAGATTGTCTACCAGGCACAACACCAAGGATTCCCCTGCAAAATGTGGGAATGCCATAGCAAACACTACAATATCAGGGAAAAAGGGACTTTGCATTCCCTTGATGTTGCCCTGAAGCAACTTCAGCTGTAACTTGAACAAGCCAGTCCTGCACATTTCCATCATATGTGTCTGGCTGGTGATAACTGGGAGTAGCATTTCCCTAACAGTTGTTTCCTGTATCTACCACAATCACTACCCTTTTTCCTCCCTTACCAAGGTTCTAGCCTGAACTGATCCACACAGCTCCCAGCTGGGTAACATCACCTAAGACCTTTGTTCATGGATGAACAACCCTAAACAAGATTCTGTCATTTCCCTGTGTGGTATCTTTCCTTGTGTCACTGCTCTTCTGCTCTTGGTGTTACATGCTTTCTTCTCTCTTTCACTCAAACGATAAGCAAGTAGATGTCTTTCTATTCCTACTCCAATTCAGAATTAAGTTAGTGATTAGTTAATTAACTAATCATTAGCCTTCATATTCAAAGTCCTTTTCCCCTTCTGAAGTTTTTTGAGTTTTTATTTTTGTCTCCTTTTCTATTTTCCTTCCTCCTATACTGTTCTCACCATTTTTACCTTTTTGTTCAGAGGTCATTTATGTTCTGTTCTTATTTCTCTCCTCTCTGGAGCACAGATCTGGGGATGTCAGCTGAGACTGCACTTGATTAGAGGGGGAATTACCTACTGGCTGAGGCGTAACAGTCTTACTGATGCATCTCAGCAAGGTATTTGCCTTTCTGAGAGAACACTGAATTAGCTTGCACCTGTGAGATCACACCTCAAGGCTCAGGTTGTTTTTTGCTGCACAGCTAATTAGCCAGTTACTGTCTATTTTCTATTTCTGCACGTTGTTTCTCCTACAAGGAAATTATTCTGTATTGCTCTTTATTGAATTTCATCCTATTGATTACAAACTCTTTCTCTAAATCTATTAAGAATTCTTTGAAATCTTACCTCGTTTCTCTCTCCTCCTCCCTCAGATTACTGTAATCACATTTAACTTCATATCAGCATTTTAAAGTATATTTTCTATTATGTCATTCATATTACAAACATGATCAAGTTAAATATCAACTGGTAATAGATCCAAGTCCTCATTTGATTTCTCCTCCTGTTTTTGGCAAAGAGCTAATGAGAGCAACACAGTTTTTCAAGCTGCTGTTTATCTACTTTACACTAATTTTACCAATATATGTATTCCTAATTTGCGTGCTCAGGATCATGTCAGCAGTCCAACTCAAGCCAAAATAATTCTCATCCCTTGTTCTCCTCTACCTGCTAGACTGATTAATCATCCAGGGAGTAAATGAGACTTCAACTGACCAGTTTTACCTTTTTATCACTATAGTCATATGTTTGGATGTTCACAGACAGATTATATCTTTTTTATTTATAGTACTTCTCTGGTCAGTGATAGGTTACTGACTTCAAGGCTAAACTTGTCCTCTCCTTTGGAACAGATTATTTTTACCATTCTCTAATCCTCCACTATCTCCTCTCTAAAAGTTGTTGAAGGTCACCACTAATGCACAAAATACATCATCTGGTTCAGGTGATGCTTTAAGATGAATGTCACTAGCTTAGATATAATTCATATTTAAATATTCTCCAATTTCATGGTCTGTATTTTTACTTGTATTCTCACTTACTTTCTAAAATTATATTAAAACTCTATTCACAACCAATAGTTTCAGAGATTTGAAAAACTGCATATTTTACTTTTCTCTGTCACTCATCAATTTTTCTTACCTGTATAATGGTAGATCTTGACTGTTGGAGTCCTTCTGCAATAACCTGATTATCAGTATCAAAGGCTGAGTTAACATATAAAGGCATCACTACTAACATGCCATGATTTGGTCCAGAATGCTGGGGAAGTTATATTAAACTTTCTGATGTTCAGTGAGCTATTTTTTCCCAAGGCAAACATGAATTTTAAAAATTAATGGTTTATAACATGCTTTAACATTTGTAATTTTATTAAAGGAAAGAAAGGAAATGTTGTATGTAACAGGGCAAATACAACACGTAATTCCCAAAGCACAGTTTTACTACTTTGAAATCACTGGCTTACACTGGATATGAACACCTAGGCCAGCTGGTTCTTCTCCCCGTTTTGCAGCAGCATCATATCTACCACAAGAAGTAAATCCTGCAGTAATATCTGATTTAAGCTGCCATTGATCTTGCAGTGAGACTTTTTTCAACAGCAACTCCTTCTCTGCTCAAATCTCCCTGTTTGCAGTCCTCGTCCTGCCAACCCAATATTTCCTTGCCTACCCTGCAATCCTTTCCTGCTAGCTCTCCCTCACCACTCCCCACCCCACTAGCTGGATCTTGGATTTTAGGTTTGGGGGTTTTGTGGGGTTTTTTTGTCAGAAATATCAGTGAGCAAATAAATATGTAGTGTTTTAATTTCCAGAGAGTGATTGCTCTATCTTTTCATAAAAGGCAAAGAAAAAGAAACTTCAAACCTGAAGGTTTTATAAAGGTTTTTTATAAATATTAAAGGGTTTTTTTTCTTGATGGCAATCCTGGCTATATAATAAATGCAGTGATCATAATAGCCTCATATTAATTATACTTATCATTTTGCTTTTGCCCTGGCTAACTACGACTCCTCAGAATTAGTAATGCTTAAATGCTCGTATCCCTCAGTCCAACTTGTGCAAGTCAAAGACAAAGAAGTTTTGGCAGAAATATAATGAGAAAATAAATTATCTTGGATGTGTAATAAATTACCAATGGTTCTTTTATAAAGCCTTTTTTTGCAAAAATCTCCAAATTATGTGGAAAACCAAATGAATTTCTGAAGCAAACCTCTGAGGTCAGATACGAATATATAGTACATAATATAAGCACAACAAGGTTATGAGACACAAAATGTCATAAAGGTAGATAGCTAGGTCAAAAATAGAACTCAAGAAGTTCCACTGCCAGCCCTTACTTGAGCCACTGGAGCATGACACATTTCCTGCTTCGTTATAATTCGCTTGTGCTAATAAATTGCTCCTTTAGGGCTGATTTTTTTTTTCTCACATTTGTCTTGATATTTAAACAAGAAAGAATCCAGTATGTTCTTCCAGCCAGCACGAACTTGTGCTCAGCAATGCCAGGGCCCCCTGCATAGCCCTTCAGGAGATGGAAATGCATCAAGACCACAGCATTTCTCACCACCCTAGTCCTTTCTTTACATGCAGACTGTACTAATAGTGCGTTCAGTTCTCTGCTCTGCTGTCAGGACTGGTGAAAATGAAAGGAGAACCATATCACAAATACTCACTAAGAGCACAATACTTAGTAAGGTAAAGTTTGTTCTGCCAAGCAGCTGTACAGCACTATATCTCATCATCTCCTTATTTCTTAGTACAAGTGCCCTGCTCTCAGGAAACACTCACTGCTCCCCTGTGTGCTGCTGGCAGCAAGGTCAAGTTTACCTTGCCCCCTGGTAACTGGTGAGGTACAGACCATAGTATGGCCACTTTTTAATGGAAATCCGTATTTTCCTAAGAAAAGTGCAAACAGGTTGTTTCTTTTCCCATTTCCTACCTTGCTCTTTTTCTTCACCTCAGTGAATATTTTTTTCATTAATGTCATTTTTTTCTCTGTGTTTGTATTAGTGAAGCTGAAATGGTATTCCCCTATTTCCTCTTTGCAAAGCAGAGATTTCATTAGTAGAGTGAGACATACTGCTACCAATCTAACAGAACAACGGCCTTGAAAAAGTAAAGAGAATTTTCAACCTTAGGAAGTGAGAGTATTTCAAGAGAAATAAGGTGAAAAAAAAAGTAACTTTTCAATTCAAATGTCAAAACTTGTTTTTAACTTCAACATGAATTTTCTGATGAGAAAGAAAAACACTGTTCTGATAAGAAGAAAAGCAACCAGATAACAACTGACACACTTAAATTGTGGCAAGTGAAATTATGGAGTAAAAGAAATTTCTCATGCTCAGCCTTGAATCCTCACTTCAGAAACCTGTTCAAGAAAACTGACTGCTTTAGCTTGAACCAGACCACCTGTACGATCAGCTGGAGAGAGTTTAGAGAAAAGATGCTCATACACAAAAAGCCAGCCACTGAAAAGGAAGGTCTCTGAGGAAAGATTTCAGGAGTTAACAGCTTGTGGAAATAAAAGGCTGAAAGTGACTATTACTCTGCAGAGGTATTTTACATTGGAAGAAAATACAAACCTGTGACAAAAAGGAGGGACTCCTCAGACTTGCTGACAATGGCAAACAGGATAAAATGAAAGGAAGAAAGTTAAAGCCAGATAAATTCAACATTGAAAATCTCACCTACAAAGACAGCCAGACACTATCAGAGAGGTGAAGAAAGTTAATGCATCCCCAGGGATGGAGTATTTGAGCAGCAATGATGGTTTCAACAAGAAAAAGATTGTAATCCAGTTTCTAGTATAAATATTCGGAATATGTTTGCACTACTCTTGCTTGTCTCTAATTGAACTTGACTGTTATTTCTTCTTTCTGTACCTCATAACAAAGAAGAGAAAGACATATATGCTCCTGTAACTCCAATATCTCTCTTTAGTCATCAGGTCATTGCAATATGGAAAGATGTGAAGCTTCAGTTCACAGAATCACAGAATGTTTGAGGTTGGTAGGAGCAGTCACGGGTCACCTAGTCCAAACCTTTTGCTCAAGCAGGACAACTGTCCAGTCAGTTTCCCAGGACCCTGTCCAAACATTTTCAAAACATCTTTAAGGAAGGAGACTCCACAGCCTTTCAGGATAACTTGTGCATCTGCTTACAGAGAAAAAGTATTTCCTGATATTCATATGGATCATCTTGTACCTCAGTTTTGTCTATTGCCTCTTCTCATGTCACTTAAAACCACTTAAAAGAGCCTGACTTCATCCTTTCTGGACTCTCCCTTCAGGTATTTATATACATTATTAAATTCCGCACCCCCAAGTCTTCTCTAGGCTAAAGAGTCCCAGCCTTTCTGCATATAAGAGATGTTCCAGTCCCTTAATCATTATGGTCTTTCAATGTATTCTCTCCATTTTGCCCATTTACCTCTTGTACTGAGGAGTCCAGAACTGAGCACAAAACTCTAGATATGTTCTCTGCAGCAATGAGCAGAGGGGAAGAGTCATAGAATCATAGAATGATTTGAGTTGGAAGGGACCCTAAAGATCATCCAATTCCACCCCCCTGTCATGGACAGGAACACCTCCCTCTAGATCAGGATGTCCAGACTGTCTTATCATCTAAGCTGTTGAGTACAGTGGTGGGGAGATTCATTCAAGTATAATACTAGAATGGTACTTTCAGCCATAAACTGATAGTGAAACAAAACATTTTTATATTCCAAACAGAAATTCTTTTGTGGCTGATTAAAAACTCATCTGTCTGTGTTTATTGTGTAAGTTGCAGAGCCTTCCGTGTTGTCATTCTCCAAGGGAGAATGTGCACTGGGAGTGCTGAGAGCATGGCCAGGATGTGGAGAGTATAAAAGATACCAGAAACTTCTATCACTTGAATTGTAATTACCGCTAGGCATTAAAGCAAATTACGTTAACATCAGACCAACTCAGAATGCTTCTGCTCTCTGTTTCTGTAGTTGCAGTGACCAGAGTAAAGTCCTACTAACTATAAATAAGTATTACAATTTTTTCTCTTTTTTCCCAAATAGAAATATATACATTTAAGTGAAGTTAAGCCAGTTTGAAGCTGTTAAAACTGGGTAATCCAAGATGTCATCCATTATGATTTCTTAAGCAGATATCCACAAGATCTGTGAACAGTGTTTATACCACAAAACCAAGGTATATGGATATCTCTGAAGGAGAAAACAAATGAGGGGAATGTATTTTACTTATTTTAGTCAGTGTAATTTATACAATCAAATGAATGAGTCTTCAAGGAAAAAGCTGATGTAAAAATAAATAGGTTCACTTCAATAAGCCCCTTCATTTGGTGTTCATTTCACTTACAAATGTTTATGATCAGCAAAACTAACTGAGGCTAGTAGTGCACCAAAAGTGAAGTTGTGGGAAGGAGGGGATAAGGAGACATAGGAAATTAGTAAGTTGAATGCTTCTAACCAGCAACATTTGCATACCAGAACCTGGCCACAAATTATGTCAACTGAACATCAGGTATCATATATTTTTTAAAAAATGAAAGATGAACTATTGAAATAACATATATTCTTATATTTTTAGAGAACAATTAATTCCAGTGTACTCTTTCATCTACTATGGAAAGGAAAACACTGGTAGAATGAAACACAAAGCTGAAGAGCATTCAGCAGTACCAAAAACAATTAAGGGAAGAAAGAAAAGAGCCAGTAGGTAATTGAAAGGTAGGTAACTGTACAAGGATTCTTCTTAAAGTGAATATAATTTACTTGTTGGAATTTGGACAGTTTAAGCTTCTCATTCTTGTGTGCTCCAAAATATTCCCAGAAGAATTAGATTTTCAACCTAACTGAAAAATCGCCAAGCCCCTTAAGTGTGTCACAGCATCATAAAAGCACTTGTTTGAGATAGTTAATGCTGATCTGAACTGTATCTCCCCAGAAACGTCAGTATCATGTTCCCAAAGCTCTGGTTCTGAATGTTTCTCATTCAGTTGCATTTCAGGTCTCTTACTGCTTGATTTGTGCAGTCTGGTATTCAAATTTAAAAGGTAGTTCTGCTGAAGACACCTCTAGTGTGACAGAAGGCATAAAAGTTGGATTTTGATTTGGATTGCTTTGATGTAAAAGGATATGCCTGGGAAGTAGAGAGAGGAAGGCTGCCTCTCTGCAGCATAGTTGGTACCTCATTGGCAAGATGCTGAGCAAGGAGGCTCACAGCACATAGCAGAAGGAATTGGAAGAGTTTAAATGGTTATTATATCTATAACACATGCCCTGGAAGGGAGGGACACTGCCCTGCTTGCTGCAGTTCAGGAGGTTACAGCAGATTGGCTAGAATGAGCCTGGAGTGGAGTTCTTGTCCTGCACGGACAGGACTAGCCATGCCCATTATTTCCTGGACAATTGCATTCAAATCTTATATTTTATACTGTTTGATGAAAGAGTTTCAGAGATTCAAAGCTTATTTGTAGTGCTCACATCCCTATGAAGACTCATGGCTCATTCACATTTATCTTCCAAATCTTCTGTGCTTTTACACATTTAGCTATGATCAGATTCTAGGCCAGAATCTGATTTGTCTGTGTTTTTATGGAGAAATGAAGTACAAATGCAAAGCTCCCACTTCATCTCAATGTCTCTTCACATCCCTCAAGAAATCACAGTTTGCAACTATGATTTATTTGAGATGCACATAGTAAAGATTATCACAGAATCACAGAATCATTTGGGTTGGAAAAGACCTTAAAGATCATTAAGTCCAATTGTTAACCTAACATCGCCAAGTGCACCACTAAACCACATCCCTAAGTGCCATATCTACATATATTTTAAGTACTTCCAGGGATGGTGACTCAAGCACATCCCTGGGCAGCCTTTGCCAGTGCCGGACAACCCTTTTGTTGAAGTAATATTTCCTCATATCTAGTTTAAACCTCCCCTAGTGTAACTTGAGGCCATTTCCTCTCATCCTATCCCTTGTTACTTGGGAAAAGAGACTGACGTCCACCTTACTACAATCTCGTTTCAGATAGGTTCAAACTCAGTCAAATACGAATACTAATGACCCCTGACACTTTCTTCCTGCATCATAAAGTTAATATGTGACACAAAATATTACTGTCACTGTGGAGGAGCTTTGAAACTTCACAGATTTATAGCAGTTTCCCAGGTGTGCTCCTGTAACTACATATTCAGTGTTCTCCCACAACACAGGCTCCCAAGATCTTCCAAGAGAATAATGACTGTTCAGTTCCTCATACATTAAACCCTCAAGCACTAAGGCACTGCTGCTAAGGTGGGAGCTGATAAGTGAAAATAAATAAACTTCTCCTCTTCACCCTTTTCTCAAGAGCAATCATTCTCTCTTTGGCTCCTATAAGAGGATGAGGAAAAGAAAGAATATTTCCAACTTTTTTTCTCTGAACTGGGAAAAAGAGATATTACCTTTTTTTAAGTAATGCAAGTATTTGCTAGGAGGTAGAAAACCCAGTTTGCACCTGATTTAATACAAATACATGCAATGATGTAGTTAATAACATCCTTGTCTACATGAGCAATTTTAAAAAATATGCTATGAGTAAGTTTGACCGGTTCCCAGCTTTTAATCAAGACTGAGAAGGTTAACAAGACCTCCATCTGTTCTGAAGAATAACACTACACATGCCTGTAAGTCCCAGGTAACACTGAAAGGAATGTTGATGGTAATATTTAGTTAAATGATACTGTAATTGTCTACTAGTTAGAAGCTTTTTAGTGGTGATTGCAGAGCCAACCTTTGGCAAATAGTCAGGATATTAGCACTGGTTTAAGACACGGAGTATACCCAGTACAAGTGTCTCAAATGCTCAAAACTGCCACTGGGTGGGTGTTTGCCCAAGACTGATCACATTATAGAGGAAGATGCCCATTAGGCAGGTTGAACAGTAACCAGAGAATTACGAATAGAATTTTGAAAAACAGGAGGAGTCAGCTTCAAAATAAGTATAAAAGAACTATTGACATTAGTAATGGGAGGGGGGAGACTTTTAAACAGAAACAGCAGCAATCAAATCTTGGATTGACACTGGCACAAGCTGCCTCCAGCATCTCAACCTTTGCCTGGACCAGGTAAAAATGCCTCTCACTTGGACACCTTTCACTGATTGCTGGCTAATTATGCATCATTAGTAATTCAGCATATTGATTTGATAGTGATTTCAGTTAAATTATGCAAACTGAGCAATTTTTCCTTGCAACAAAACCTATTAAACATTAAGAATTACTTCTGGTCTCCTTATTTATTCAAGGTCTCCACAATCTCCCTCTTTTCCAATAGTCCTACATTCCGTAATTCCATTACATAACAAGTGTTACACCTGCTGCACTTACCTCTTTTACAGGTTGGAATGTAGAAATTCAGGTGCTAGACTTCAGAAAGGTGTGCAAGGTTGTTTGTAACAACATCCTTATCTAGGTGACAGGAATAAAGCAAAATAATGAGTGGTTTGGAAAAATAACTAACAAAAACAAGCAACAAGACATTTTGTCAATCTGGCCTCTATTAGTCTTGAATACACCTAAATTTTAATTTCAGACTACTTTAGCTTTTATATTCCTTTCTAGAATGCAAAGTTTTTTTTTCTTATATCTAATTTAAATCTACCTTCTTTCATTTTAAAGTGATTACCCCTTGTCTTACGACTACATGCCCTTGTAAAAAGCCCTTCAGGGGCTCTACGTTTCTTGTAGTCCCCATTCAGGTACAGGAAGGCCACTATAAGGTCTCCCCACAACCTTCTCTTCTCCAGGTTTGACAAGCCAAACTCTTTCAACCCATTCTCATAGGAGAAGTGCTCCAGCCCTCTGATCATCTTTGTGGCCTCCCTCCAGACTCATAATAATAGGTCTACATCTTTCCTGTGCTGAGGGTTCCAGAGCTGGATGAAGTACTCCGGGAGGGGTCTCACAAGGACAGTGGAAAATACCTTGCACAAGTCCAGATAGGTGACACTAGTTACTCTTCCATTATCCACCAGCTCTGCAGACCCACCTCAGAATGTCACCAAATTTGATGAGCACAATTTGCCCTTACTGAAGCCATGTTGGCTGTCACCAGTCACCTTATTTTCCATGTGCCTTAGCATAGTTTCCAGGAGGATCTACTCCATGATCTGGCAGGGCAGAGAGGTGAGACCGACTGACCTGCAGTTCCACAGGTCTTCTTTTTTCCCTCTTTTTAAAAATGTGGGTTATGTTTCCTCTATTCCAGTGAGTGAGAACTTCACTGGACATCCTCAACTTCACATATAACATGGGGAGTTGTATAGTGACCATCTGCCAGGTCCCTCAGGACTCACAGATGTACTTCATGAGGCCCCATGGACTTATGCACCTTCAGGTTCCTTAGATGGTCTTCCACTTATCTTCTCCTACAACGGCTGTTCTTCACACTGCCGGTCCCTGCCTTTGCTTTCTTTTCTTCACTTACTGGTGAAGAATTATGCAGAAAAAGTCATTAAGTACCATAGTCTTCTCCATTACCTAAGGAAACAGGTCTCCCATTGCTTTCTGGAGAGGGTTCACATTTTCCATAGTCTCCTATAGAAGGTTTTCTTTATTAGAGAAAATTTGTATTTCTCATATCCACAGTACGTTAAATTGAAAGATCTTCAGACTAAACAAAACTGTACTAAAACTTGACACTGCAATATATCACACTAGCCATATCCTGTAGGTCATTTAGTTTGCTGTACAAGCCTCTAATGGAATGTACTGTGATGTTGCTTTAACTTTCAGCTAATTCCTTTCCAGCACAAATATGGGAAGGAACAGTTTAGTTTAGAGGTGGCTTTAAGCCATTATGACATTTTGTGAATCAGATATTATCTGATGAGTCAGGATGATCTGACCACCAACTAAGAAGCAGAAGAGAATAAGGTCATAGAGAGAATATATCCATTTTTATCCTCTTCATCTAAGCCTCTGGGCAAACAAGCCCAAAAGTGCTCTTATTATACTCACAGATCCTCCACAGATTCAATGTCTTTTTTCTGTACAAGTTGTTAGTTCTAAGTTTCATTCTGAAATGGTTCTCCTTCTGACTTACTATCAGGAGATTTTGCAGCAATTGTCTATCTTTTCTATGGCAAGAGTACAATTATTAAGACCCTGCTGCTTTAAATTTTGTCTCTATGTTTAAGAGAGAAAGAAGGCTGCAGCTGTACATTAACTTCTTCCTCTTTACCACTTCTTAACAAAAGGATTCATACATTTGATGTACAACACTGTGAGGTTTCCTCCATTTCTCTGCCCTACATACTTAGCATATTGATCAGTATACCAGAGAATTATATTGGGCACACACACAGGCTTTCAGAGCAAATGTGATGATTGTACAAGGCCCTACCAGTACCAAGCAGTATGTCCTTTTCTCCGCTGCAGCCTTAAGCAGTATCCTCTCCTTTCTGATCCAGCCAGGAGGAAAGGTTTCTTCACTCCATGGCAGTATATGTCTTATGATGTGGTCACCATCAAATATATGTGAAGTCCTTACTCAGTTTAGAGCAGTATCTTCCTTATGCTTAGCAAGCAGGTCACCTTGGAAAAATGACTAATACATTGGTGTGACAGATTGTCTTAGAGTATTTATAAATTAAGAACAGGCCCATTCCAGTTGAAGAAGAAATTCAGGCTTTTCTTTTTTGAAGTAAAATACTTTTAGATTTTCATTAAACTTATTCATTAGAGACTACAGAGGAAGAAATTTATTTTTTTGTGATTCCTTTTCTCAGACATCCACCTGAAAGGGAGGGAGAATATTGTGTCTGTTACAGAACTTAAAGTAATGGTAAATCCTTGTTGAACAGGCAGAATAGGAAAGAGGGTTGCAGGAGGTTGACACACAGCAGTGTTGCAGTGTTAACATCCACTGAGCTACTTTTAGCAACACAGAATTATTTGGTCTGTTATCAAGAAGTATTTATAGTGGAGAGTCTGACATTCTTTAGACATTACAACTTTGACTGGAAACAAGTATTATTAGAGGACTTTAACGTGCATTTATTATACTACAGAAGTATTACTTAACCTTTCACCTAGTGCACTGGAATTCTATTTAATCACGTATTTCATACTGTATGTATGCCATCTAATGGTAAATACGAATAATTTCTATTGTCTCAAATGAAGCAGTATTCAGCTATTTCATAACAGTATTTTCTATCCCTTTTTCAGCCTCTTTCAGTACATTGTGACCATAAACTTCAGAGAGATAAAATGTCATCTTATTCTTTGCAACTTGTGTGGTTTTGTTCCCTTTGTAAGATGTGCTGTGAAAAAAAAGGTCTAAGCTGAATAGAAGCAATAGTGTGCTGCACTTCAGAGGAACAAGCTGTGACCTGATGGACTTCAGTTGAAGGAATCCTTCTAGTAATTCTCAGTGTCAAGCTGCACTAGGCATAAACCAGCATAGGCTGGGAAATGCAACCTTTCAGCTCCAACTGAAACCAAAACACTTCTGAGGAACTAGAACTTCAGAATTATAGTATTCTCTTATTTTTTTAAATTGCTACCAGAGAATTTTTTGTTTTATTATATCAATTTGCGAGGTTTTTATGAAATTTGGAAATTAATTCTGCAAAGAAATCCTTTCAGCACATGATATGCTATTACAAGATGATATTAGGAACTCACTTTTTCCTTTTACTTTCCCCAATATAAATCTAAAATTATGCCTGTATGAGATTCATGTAGATATATTAAATCGATAACAAATAATCAAAATTTTAAAAGTATTATTCTAATGGTCACTAAAATTAGACTGCAAATGGCATGCAGACCATATTCTACTCCTTATCTAGACATAGCAGTAAAGTTCCCCAAATAATGCAACTAAATCTAAATTAATTCTCTCCTGTAGAAATCTGTCACTTTACATTTTTTTTTTTAAATATTGCTTCTCATTTATAATGATGAATGCCATAAGTATTCAAACTCTCTGCAGCAGTATAGGCTTGGGGATTATCTTTGTTATTTAGCTGTCTGGAAAGTCTAGATTTTTAGCATTTTAGAATAATAGTAGCATCAACAAATACTTCAGGTAATTTTCACTGTCATTACAGACCACCATGAGTGAAAAGATATTTTTAAAATATTTTATATGTAATATTTAAACATTTTCATCTTTAGCATATTTTTATCTTTTAAGGTGTGTTTTTTTTTCTCTTTGGTAGCTTTGACACTTCATGACATCCTCTTTAGAACAAACTTCCTACAAGACACAGGAGACATGATAACTGTCTTGAGCTGTGGAAGGCGTTGCTCAAAGATGAGAACAATAGTTTTCAATATGCACAGAAGAATAGAAAAGAAATAATTTACTTAGATTGCTACAAAGACATTTTTAAAAACTTCAAACAAAGGTAATGGAACACTGAAACAGCCTGAGAAGATGATGGGAGTCTCAACCATAGAGGAGTCCACAAACAGGTTAGGCAAATATTTGCAGAGTAATACCTATGCACTTATAAGACCTTTGAGATCATTCTGTCCTTGCCATCCTCTATTCTTTTTTTTTTTCTCTAGGTTCCTTTCTTTCCATGTTTATGTAAATCAGGCACTATTTGGTAACCTGTAAAAAAAAAGGAAACAAATGGATGGGTAGGTGGATGTGTGGATGGATGAATAGATAGATATATGCCAATTATTGGATTTCAGACAGTAGACTAAATGACAGAATCTTGCTTAACTGCTGCCTCATGAGATTAAGTCATTTAATTTACCTATTCTTCAAACCCCAGTCTCTAACATGAGATGATAATAATTTATTTTTCCCCTTTCAAGGAAATTATGTTTATGTTGATGTTTGGCAATCTAAAATTATTTTATATCAAATGGGAATATTTATACTGTAACAATGGCATGCTATTAAGCACACCAACTAAATACACATAACTGAATAGTAGTTATGTGTCATTGTTGTAATTGGATAATTTACAGTTCTATAAATATGTAGAAAATAATGAGAAGTACAGAATTGTTTTACCCATAAACAGAAAATGTTTGCGTAAAATATTTCAGTAACAAGTTCTGGTAAGAATAAACTTGTTACTCAAGATAATCTGTAGATCTAATTTTTTAGACAAGTTAATTTGTATCTTTTTCCATCATTTATGAAAGGCGTGAAAGGAACTCTGACCCAAAGGGAAACAAATTTGAAGCTACCGAACATATTTTTTGCCATTTGAAAACAGAAATACCATTACTGTCAATAAAACTACAGCTGCAGCAAGCGTCTGCTAGAAATTTGCTCTCAGCTAAAAAAAGCCAGCTCAGATTGTGAGCTTACAGCATTAGCCTTTCCTGCCACAGAGACCTGGGCTGTTGACTTTATCAATCAGTGCTTGCTCTCAGCTGTGATTCCTTCAAACTTCTGGATTCTACAGAAATGAACTTCTGAAAGATTTGGAAAAATAATTAATTCTTTCAATGAACTCTTTCTGTTAACTAGTATGAATGACATTTCTCATGTAGGAGAGAGGGAGGGGGAATGGACTCTTAGTTCATGATGGGAAAATATAACGCATGCTTTCCACAAGTAAGTTATTTCTTAAAGAAAAGCCAAACAGTGTGCAACCAGTAAATTTTTCCTTACAGATAGAATTGGTCAAGCAACTTAACTGGCCTGGACTTCAGGTAAAAATGCATTGAATTGGACAGCACAGTAAAGGCTATTTCACTTATTGTTTTATTATGGTTTTACTATCGTTATTTTCTTTTTTTCTGGATATATTTGGATTTTTTCTCTGTCTTTCTGCCCTCAAAATCTCTGTTGCTCTTTCTTCAGCTGCTTCTGGAACAAAACTTACTTTTAATTCAATTCCTCTTGTAAGAAGTTAGAGTTAGATTTGGGTCTCTGACAGCTCTAAATATAGACAAAACCGACAAGTTTCAGGAAAATAACTTCTATTGTGCACATGTTAAAGAATAAAAGTTCATGAACTTTGATAAACAATATTAATGTAATCTTCACCTATTTAACTTAATTTCTTAAGGATGAAAAACATTTGGGGTACAACATAAGTTACATAACGTCAGTGTTATATTGTAAGCCTTATTTGACTCCAGGTTCATTTTAATAAAGAGTATTAATTCACACTCCTTTACTATTACCGAGTCTGACTATATTTTGCATTACATTTCTGAGACATTCCTATGTTTAAGTCGCCTATAACTGAGTTAGGGCTGTTTCTTTAAAAATACAGTAACCAAACGAACTGGATCAATAGGAAAACATATCTATACTAAATTGGACTGTGTTCCAGGGAAGATCAGCTAACATGATGCCAAAGAAAGAAACCTATCATATTTGTATTCAGAGATTTCAAAGCTTATCATGAGCCTTAATAAGGCTTAGATTAAACCAAAACAAGCACTAGAAAGTCTATGTCTTTACCCAGCTTCCGGCATTACAGAAGCAAAAGACCAAAACGGAAATACAATGAATAATCATTCACACTTAGACAATGTATATTAAACCAGAAATGAGGGGCAATGATATTGTTGTGCTCATGTCAGGACTCTACTAATACTGAAACCACTGATGACTCCACCACTCAACTCTGAATTCCAGTCATATGCATTTTCACAATGCAAAATATAATAAAAAGATGTAAATGCATGTTTAGTAATATGCTGCTGCTGAAGAATTTTAACATTAGGTCTGTTGTCCCTTCACATTCCTCTCCCCCCGTTCTACACTTAACAAATAGTTGAAAATCTGAATATAACCTGTCAGCAAATGAGTGAGCATTAATTGGCTTTTGAAATCTGTCATCATAAGCACCTACACGGGATTGGATAAGAGCAGCTATACCGTAACAAGACAACCATTCACTTAGCCCAGTATCTCATGTTCAAAAGTAATCCATAGTGGATGTGTGAGGAGGAGTATAACAAACAGGCATTCAATTACATATTCACGCTAAAGTCTCTCAGTTTACTGCAATCTGTGGTTTAGGGAGTGGCTGCACCAAATGTAATAATCTTCTGTTCAAAAACCTTTGATGGATATTTTTTTTCTCTGTTCATTTTTCATATTGTTCCTGGAATCCATCTAAACTTTTGGCATATTCAGTTTCGAGTTACAAGGAGATTCACCATTCAACAAGGTGCTTGATTTATGGCATTGTTCACAGATTGCAGAGTTAGGCATACAGCGCCCACTGTTCATATAATGCATTTATGGAGTGATTTTATAAGGCTCTTCAACTGACACTAGAACTTGGAGAGTCAGAATTAATAGTATAAGGAAAGGAAAAAGGAAAAGGAAGAAAGTAAATGATTCTGAAAAAAAAAACCAAAA
>WAAB01020181.1:0-18651 GCA_013389865.1 Piaya cayana
CTATTTCTATAATTTTTGGAGCACTTTCACTGAGCACAAAAGAAAGTGAAATGCACGTAACACACCTATATAAATGTATGTGCAGATGCTTATCTCTAAATTATTTAGTAGCCCCATGATCCAGTCACATCTCTGGGATGTGAAAAACACAGAAAAAAAAATGTTGCACAAGGAAAAGAGAGTTCTGTTAAGTTTGTAGGGCAAAAAAATCATGGGACAGGAAAATTGCTTCTCACAAAGGTGTATTAAAGTTGCCTTTTGTGGAGTGAAGAAAAAGTCCCAGAAGCCAAGTAGAAGAGAACATGCCTCTAGCTTCAAGAAAAAATAGCACAAACTTAATGGAGATTTATTGGAGGACACCAGAATCTGCTTCAAAGAGACAAAGGGTATAAGGAAAGAGCAGTCTTTATAATGAGAAACCTCTGCTCATTCTCTGTGTCACAGACTTTGCCACTGATGTGCTATTCCTCTTCTCTCTGCTCATTCAGGCTAGTTCTATTGTACCACTGTTCACAGCTTTCACAGCTATCTGCTTTGGAAATCATTAAAAATGCTGTGGCTTGAGGCAGTAATAAGTCTCTGATCTGTTTATTAATGACAGCAATCCATAAACAAATAAATTTCATTTTGCCTGGAGCCTTGCTGTGACTTAAAAATGCATCTGAAGACCATTTCTTCTTTAAGTTTCTGATTGTGCCAAGTCCCACTAAGTCACAGGGAAATATAGCTTGCATATCACAGTGGCTATGCAGTGGTTAATGGATCCTCCACTGTTCATGAAAAGTGTTTCTGAAAGTGCCCTCTTCACCATAAAACTTACATAGCTCCAAAACTACTGATGCAGCCAGCTGGAGTAACAGGCTCCTGAAAAGTGACAGATTTAAAGGAAGAAATAGTGTGCAGTTTGCTAGAGGCAAGTTATTTTAATATAATGCAGCAATGACAGCTCTTACATTTAATCATCAGGGTTCTGATTTTCTCCTCAGTATTTGAATTTCACACAATTTAGGGATTTGGGGAGATGCTATTTTACATTTCCCTTCCCATCAGTTGAGAGTACCTGCCAAGTTCATATCTGGAGCCATGTTTGTACATTTCCCAGTTATTTAAACAAAAAACTAAATAACTGTGTGCATGAGAGAGAGAACTCAAGCAGCAGGACATTCTAGTGCTCCAGTATTTTCATCATGGTTGAGACACATTGAGACACGGTTGCACATCCTTATCTTTGCCTGTGCAATAAATAATTTTAATTCTTTTAAATATTTCTGTGATGGTCCCCAAGTATAAGCATATCTACTTATCTAACAGCTGCTAAGCACAAAGAGACATAAAAGTCCAGGGCTTCTGATTTTGAGTTTCTAATGATTTATACTCCTAATCACTAGACTTCACCATGATCTATTTGGCCAGGTGTAATATCAGAGTACTATGGCTTGCCCACCAGTGTTTGTATGATAGTGTATCTCCAGACAAAGAACACATATAGAGTCATGAAAAATAAAATTATAAAGTCCCACTACATTTAGATGGCTAATAAGAAAGAAAACTGTATTAAATAATAAAATAAAGTAAATTAAAATAATAATTTAAAAAATAGTGTCTCATCTCCTACAGTTCACAGGCCTCCTTTTCGGTAAGTATAAAAGTACATCACTTCACTGCTTTCTGTGTTGTTTTGTTTCAGGCTCCAGCAAGACCAGCTGAATAGGCCAAGAGCCATCTATGTTCCCTAATTAACATAGAATATAACACTATAATACTTTAAAATCTCACACAAATACATTTTAAAATCCCATATCCATGAGCTTGCGTCTTTGAGACAGATCAGTAAGCAAACCACTCAAGCCAGAACAGTGACTGTCTGCTTCACATCTGCAGACCCCTGGTGTCCATGGACTAGTTCCCATCAGGGATCAATCATCCAGTAAGAAATTGGTATTTATCTTATGTTGATCAATCACACTCCAAGACAAAGATATTTCATATTTCCTTGGGTTCTATCAGTTCTTTGAGATGTAGCACTTCCAGACAACTCATGAAGCTCTCCAATCTCAGCAAGCCCAACCTGCCTCTCTGGTGTCAAGGATCCAGTCCTTTACTCCCTTATCTATTCAGCACTCTTTTTAACAAATTCTTACACTTCTCCTCAGAAGCTTAATCACAAAATCTTTATTGATTCTTCCTGTCACCTCCCTCATGAAAAAATAAATGAATTAGTCTGATCATTCCTCCTCTCTTCCCTCTGTATCCAATGTCAAAGGAGAAAAACAATAACCGAGAAGCTCTACAGGTTACAAAGGTGGGGAGTACATGACACATCCTTAGACTTCTGCTGCACAGATGTGTTTATTTGAGGCTGTCACTCTGGGCTTTCTTAGTAGACAATTACAAGAATGTTCTGTTTACAGGACCAAGTTAATATGACCCATTTTTGCTGTCAACTTTATGATGAGATGTAATTTGTATTTCTCTCTGTCTTTTAAAGGTCATTAAGTCGACTAGCTGCAATACCAGTGTATACATTGTAGAAGTCTACACTGGTTAGACAAATACTAAATCACGTAATCAGAAAGCCCAGGGTCAAATGTGGGCCTTGAAATGGAAGTGCAATCCAAGGAGTGCAATTAATTCACTGGAAGGGTGGACAGGTGAGATTGAAGAGATAGAACAAAGTGGGAACCTAGGCATGTGATTCCCAGTCAGTGTGTGGAGCAGAGGTTGTAAGGACAGAAACAGCTTGATTGGGAGAACTCAATGTGAGTGTGAGAGAAAGCAAACTCAGATTTGAAGTAGAAATTCACCTTCGTCCAGAAATTCAGACCAGATGACATTATTTCTCTGAGAATTAAAAAAAATTAGAAAACGACAATCAAAAGTCAATTCAAGAATATAATAGAATGCAACAAAATATGGTAAGAATACAATAGAAGACTTTTACATTAATGAATTCTGTGGCATTTTCAATCCAACTTGCACATCACTCTAATTTTTGAGGCTGGTAATACCAAATTCTTTAATAGTAAACTAGCATTCAGTTTAAATAAAGAAATAGGTTATTGGCACTGCTGAGAAACAGGAAGGAAAAATAAATCTAAAAGCAAGCAAAAACAAATAGAAGAAAATCAACATGCTGAGAAGGAAGCTATGCAAAACATTTCTTGGCTGTCACCAAGCTCAAATTGCAAAATATCAATGAGAAAGCCTGAACTCTCTCTGCTCCCAGCCCTCTGATTTCCATCATGTAACAGAGAAAGCTATCCACCTCTCAGCATGGGACTCAGCAAATTTGACACATGATCATGTAAGCTTGTAAGCTCATATCTTCAGTTCCAGATCAAATGAAATATTCCCTTGCACTGGTGCCCTAAAAATGAAGAAAGTACATAGATTACCATTTCCAGTCACCATGTCCTATTTTTTAACACATTTCAGGCTTGTATGTCTAGTACCAAATGCATTCTAAGGAGCAGAATAGGAAGGAGACTGTAAACTGCAATTGTGAGACTTATTGATTTGTGTCTCATCTCTGGCTGATCTAAAACCTGACAATACGGAAGATAATTTTTCATTCACCTCTGCATTCTGTACTCTTAGGACTAAACTGCCTAGCTACTTTTTTCCCCTTTCCTGCCTGAGAATAATGGCAATTAAAACTGAATACCACAGGTTAATATCTAGTCATCACATGAATGTAATTTTCTAATTTATACCCGGTAGAACAGCAGCCTCAAAAATACTTCCATAGTATGATCAAGAAAAAAGATGTTTAGTTATCAGACACTAATTAATCAAACACCATCAACTTTATTGTCAATAATTCTTATTTATGACTTAATCTAATTTCTTTCCAGCCTAATAAGCCAACACAGAAAGAGCCCATCCACTTACACTAATGGAGGTTAACATGGGACTCACTTCACCTGACTTTGGCTTTCTAAAAGCTGGTCTCAGATAGCTGCCTAGGTTTCATCAGCTGAGGATCTGGAAGATTCATCTAATTTGTAGTAAATATTTATGTATCATTCTCTTGAAGTATTTTTGTTCCCTTGAGACAGAACATGAATGAATTGCTGAAATTAAGCTAACCATAAGGTGGCTAATGTTACCTGAAACTAATCACTGTATACATAAGACAATCTGCCCAAAACCTATTAAATTTTCTTACACCTAGTTTCTCTCTTTAAACATAGCGCAGTATTGGGTGTTTTAAAAGCAAGTCAAGGTTATGCAGCTGGGATTGCTTTGCTAGTGTAGTGGTTTGATTTTTGGACTCAAAAATGCCAGTGGTGATTTTGCTATCTGAGGAGTGTAACAATTTATTTTCTCTTGTTAGCTTATATTAATCTGTTTCTGGATTCTTTATTTTTCTTTCGTGGCAGAGGGGTCTCTTTCTTTTTGGGAATCTCTGATTGCTTCCCTTTGGGGCAAGGGATGTTCTGGGGAGTCTCTTATTCTCTGATTATTGTATATGTAGTATTTTAGTTGCATATTAGTGTTAATACATTATATATAATCACTTAGTTTCAGTCTGCTTGTTTTCAGTATTTTCAGCCTTTCTTTCCTCCTACCTTTTTCTCCCTTGGGCTTGTACAGCAGGGTGAGGGGTGGAAGGAAGGAGGGGTTGCGGACGCTGTGAGGGTTTTGGGAAAGTTTTGACAAAACCATCACAGCTAGTAAATAAGAAATTATATAGTCTGAACTTCATCACAAGTCTCTAGCCATAGGTACACATGACCTTTCATGCAGATCCTTTAATCATCTTATCCGTGGCAGATACAGGGAGGGTAGCCTCTGTTCTCAGTAAGGCCTACTGACACACACTGGTTGGAGCTGCAGCAGAAGTGGCAGCTGCTGAGTGTGGAACCCCTTACTACTTATAAAGCACAAAGTAAGTCCCAAACCCAAGCTTATACTACCTCAGAATGTTTCCTGATACTGGCCACACAGTTCGAAAAACTAATCTGGTAGCTTTCTGTACTCACAAGCAGAGATTGTTGCCCAGACAGTTTGTAGGCACAAGTGCCTCGATTTAGTTGCCTGAACATAGGAACTGGTGTCATCTGGGAGGTTTTAGCAGCACATACACAGCATTCTTGTAGGAGACCCTCTGGCATCAACACAGGAAGCTAGATGAAACACAGGATACACAGTAACATGACGTGCCACTAGCCACCCATAATTCAGTGTTTGAATCAATCATCAAGATCTAGTTTTTGTTCAAGATCACACGGGTAATGTGAGTTAGGCATCTAAGCTTCCATTAGAGGCAATGGAAAGTAATCAATATCCAGTGGAGTCCAGAAAACTGGCATCTCACCCTAATGTACAGGCAGAATTCAGTCTTCCCTACCTTTAAAAGGTATTTAATCTCTTTATGAAGTCATATGAGGATGGTTGTTAGGATACCTTTGTGCATATGAAAAGTTTCTCTCAGCCTTTGGAAAGCCTGAAATATTAAAGTGGTCCAAATCTCTGCAGCCTGTATAGAAAACAGCAGTAACAGTTAAAGTGACTAGAGCATGAAAAGTATGTTTTGATTGAGTATAACCAGGAGTGGCTCTAACTTTAAAGACTGTGCAGTCCAGCCTTACAAACCATAGGATGTTGAACTGGAGATGTTCCAAGGTCCCTCTCAAGCTGAATTGTCTTGTGATTCTCTTTTTATTACATTAGGAAATTTGAACTCTTGGCCAAAGTTAATACTACACTTCTGAATATCTTATGTCTTTGACACCTCTCCCTTTCTGGTTCTGTGTCTACCAGTAGAATGAACATTTTAAAGTTCACCTACTCACAACACAGAGAGCAGACATTAAGAATTACTAAACTTTAAAAAAATCTGATTATGTATTTAAAACTCTCTTTCAGGTCCATGACCAACTGCATTCATGTTCACTGTACTGCAGCTCAATATGCCACCAGTAGACTACCTCACCAAATGAACAATTGCAAAAAGGTTTTCCACACACTTCCAAGAGAAAGTTATTTAGCACAGTTGTCACTGTAATTTTGATGCATTAGGAAAAGACACTGTTCAGTGGAGCTCAGTCTGCTGCCTTTACCTAGGGAGAAAGATGGCCTGCTGCCAATTTCTGTCTGCTGCCTGTTGAATGATATAGAAAGACTAGCTGACTCACAATCTTCTTTTTCACCTTGCCTTTTCTTTTTTATTTAAGTAAATGCTTTCTTTAATTGTTCCTTTCATTTGAAAATAAGGATAAAAAGGAAACTAACAAAGGTTCTCTACATGGCTAACTTTGTAAGAAAGCACTGGGGCACATTTTGTGGATTGCTTTAAATAAATTCATATATTCTGGCTGTGCTTTCAACTCAACTAGGCATGGATTAATGCTATTTTATTCATACACCATAGTGCCTCCCTGGAATTCTGAAACATTATTTAAATGTATATTGCTAAGTAGATGAGGTTTGTAAGTTTTCAGCTAAAGCTGTGCAATACACATTAATTATGCAATTACTGTCTCAGGTCTGAATTTATAAAGGCAATCAATTCACTTAGTTCTTTCTGCACCATTATTCACCAGTACACCACAGATGTACATTACACATGCATGTAAAATACTATTACAGATATGCTAAAGACAGAGCTTGCAGCATTTCCTATTCTGCTTGCACAAGACTTTCTAATATTAAAAATTGCTTCATTAAACTTGAAAAAAAAAGTTTCAAATTTTCTCTACTGTCTTATCATCAAATATTAAAAAAAACTGACAAAAATAGGCTTAGAATAAAAATAGGGAAAAATGGAGGGTTTTTTGTTTTGTTCCCAGGACAGACCTGCTCTTCTAACAAGAGTCACTAGGATACTTAGATTATATCCAAGATATGGATAGCTTTCTTTCTAGCTTTCCTTTTCAAATTATAACTCTTTAACTGTGCACAATCTCAGTGCTATGACAAAGGTACATAAAGACCACAGTAATAGCCAGTGTTCCTCCAATTCAATGCACTGCCCTATGATCTGACGCAGTGGCATTTCTTATTTCTATTTTGTGCAGCCTGAACTTGCTGGGATGTTTTCTTCCTCAAGTAACTCTTCACACAAGTCATGTCCCATAGATTACTTTTATTCCAAAGAAAAGTCTGATCAACATACTCCAAATATGTCTAACTTTGAGACTAGACCATATCTCTCTTATCCTCTTTTATCAAACTATAAATGCTTATTTGTAAGTGATTATTAAATGTTTATTTGCAAGTGATTATTAAACGTTTAAAAGTTTAGAGGTTTATTTTCATTAGAATTAGAAGCATCTTACTGGATGGTGGGATATGAGGATTCAATTTCTTCCTAGCAGCAAAGCCACTAGCATCCAGTGTTCATCCTATGCTTTCAGCCAAGATCCCTCTATATAAGCAACCCAAGAACATCACAGGATTAAGCTCTGGCCAGAAAAAAAAAAAAAAGGAAGGAATAAGAAAAACTCATGAGCCCTATCAAGACTGCAATACTTCCAAGCAGTTCTCTTCACTTACTGATATCCAGCTGCGAGATGCCTTTGTAGCTTAGGCTCTTCTAAGCTAGAAAACACATAAGAAGACATTTTAAAAAATGCAGTGCAAAGTGTGACACCTTTTACTCAAACAACTTCTTACTCTAGGTGCAAAGATACCTTTTTAATTCAAGTCTAGCTCCATGTTTGACTGAACTCAAAAATCCACAGTTTCTGTGTCTTACATATCTACTGATCTTTGGCATTTCTGTATCTGTTCAAGAAAACATCTGGCAGGTGTAAAGCTGCAAACATTAGGAAGAGAACAAGCTATAATGCAGAGAATGAATTGCAGATAAAGGACATTTTGTGGAGTGGAGATGTGGAAGGAGAACCTGCAGCATTGCTGTGATTTCTGGATTCATTTGCCATGACATTTGCTTTTCACACACATTTTTGCTCTTTCTGAGAGAAACAAAACAGATGGTGAGCACTGTAAGCACTTTTGTGTCATTTTTTTCCTTAATCTCTAAAGGTAGCTATGTAATAAAAAGAGTAAAAACAGATAATAACTACTTGCAAGCAGGAATTCCCCTGACTGAATGTAGCTATGTGCTGTGTAATCCCTGCATATCAAAACCAGTCATTTGGGTTCCGTAAAAAAAAATCACTGATACAATACAGGCACTGCTAGAGTGTGACTTGTCTTTCACAAAGTTTCTCATTGCAGAGAGGCATCTAAAGCTGAGAGATGATCCTTTCTTGTGACTAGAAAGGGAACCTGCTGTGACTAGCTTAAAATACATCAACACAGCAGAGAGTCTGTCCAACCAGACTCCAGGAACTTGACTGTGTTCCCCAGACATTGGCATCTGAAGCCAGTTTAGAGTTTCTAGGGTATCGCAAGTACTGCAAAGCACTGGCATGTTTGCAAGGCACTGGCATGTTTGCAAGGCACTGGCAAATATGATGTGGGAGGTAAAAGAGACCCAAGTCCTGCTGAAGCAACTGCTGCAAACCACGCAGGCTACCCAAGAAGCATTTCACATCTGTGTGCAGACAAGTCACTCAACACGAGTCCTCCACATGATATCTACAAGCATGATAGATGCATAACCTTCTGCTAAATATCTAGATAATAGACCTATAGCCATAAAATCAAATGTCTGTAATCAATGTAGACAAGAGGACCTGCTGTCCTAGACAAGACCGTTTCTCGCTGTTGCTGTTTGGGATGATAATGGCCTGAGAGTACTGCTTACCTGCAATCCTACAATCTACAGTTTTGCTTCCTTCCCACTTTGACCCCTCCTCCTTTTGAGAGACCAGAGCACATCAATAGGAACCAGCAGATTTCTGGAAAACTTTGTATAGAATAGGTGGGAGGGCAGCTCGTTCAAAAGGGTGGAGAAAGGGCATAGTGGTACTGGTAGAATAACATTTTTACACAGACATGGAGACTGAGATTGAATTTCATATGAATAAAATATGATCAACAGATGAGCTGGTTAAGGACTGAAGTTGTGGATGCTTTTGCATCCACAGAAAAACTCTGACAAGGGCCAGGATTCCAGGCTTGACATCAGCCCAAATATTCCAAGAGGGCCAGAGTCATAGAATGAGAATATCTCATGTTGGAATGGAGCCATAAGGATCATCCCTGCTTCTTGCAGGACTACTTAAAGCTAAACCATATGACTAAAAGCAACTTTCAGATGAACTCTGGACTTGAACTTTGACAGGTTTGGTGCTATGAATCCTAGCTTTGGATTTAAGTTTTAATTGAGCAGAGGACACAGTAGGTAGGGGCTGGGGCATTAGTGCATCAAATAAACCTTTTTAAGGAACTTTCTGGAGTCCAGCAGTGAATCAAACTGCCAACATAGAAGTAGCCCTGAAAGAAGGGAAGATAAACAGAGAAAAAGAGAAGGAATATATGTGCAACTAAAATTCATATTTTAGCCATTCTATTGTGTATTTCTTCTCTTTTTTATTAAAAGTAGAAAGGGATTGGACAAGTAAGTGTATCTGAAAACAAACAGCTTCCAGTGTGAATGGAAATGTTAGTATAATTTGTTTCATATTAGGATAACACCCTGGGTCTGAATACCAAAGAATCATGAAAAACAAAGAAAGTCTCTGCTAGAGAACATCTTTGCCTTCTATTCAGCACATGGCATAATGAGAGCCTTGCTCACAGAGTCACACTTTCTAAAACTAGATTACTTATAAAATCCATTGCTCCCTCAGGTTAAGAAAATTTTAAAGCTTTTCAAATGGTAAAATTAGCAAAGCTATTTGGTAGTGCTTCTCCTCCTAGGAGACTTCACTTGTCAGCTGTTGCTTCAGCCTGGCAGCCCAGATGAAAGAACAGCCTAGGACAGAACAGACGAGGGACTCTGCAGGCAGGGGTAAAAAGATCATTTTCACACCATTCACAAGAATTGGATCCCTCCACTGCATAGGGAGCTAAAATTAGCCTCTCTACAGGCCTTCAACTTTTGCAGCATTTCTAACAGCTCACAGACTAAAATCTTGCTTTATGGAGCTGCAAGAACCACTTGTATTGCTAAAGAAGGAAGTAGAAGGGTGTTAGGATGCTAGCTTTTCCTCTGCTATTTTTTTCCCTGCTAGCACCTTGAAGAAGTTCCTTCACTGCAAGATAAAGCTTTGACTTGTCACTCCCTCCCTGTCTCTCATTGTTCTGACTCTCTCACTCTCCACACAAGTGAGATATCAAAAAATCATGAATATTTGTTGGAGTAATTTGTGATCAAACAAGTGCATTTCAGATCTTGGCAAAGATGAACTGAATACCCTATTCAAAAAGACATTTGCCCAGTCTTAAAAGAGCCTTAATGAGAAGTTCTACTGATCAACAGTTAATGAACATTATCATAAATATTTTTGACAAAATGGCATACATTAAAGTTCATCTGTTCTAGCAGGAGAAGAAAAATCAGATTAAAACCTTAATTAAAACATGAAGAAGAAGCTTGTCATGATCCTCAACACAGTGGAAGACTCCTTTTTGCAAAATCAAGCTCTCTCTTGCTGTCACATTACACTATGTTGTTAATGAGCCCTTTCATTTCTCCATGCATAGCAATATATTTAATCTTAGCCACATATTCTAAATGATTGATGTTCCCCTAATTACATTTTATGATATATTGTACTGTGCCACCTCTAATGAGTAGCAAACATGGCATTACCTCACTAGCACTCAACCACAGAAATCAATAACTGACAGTTATTCAATGAACTGCAAATTGTGATTCACTAGCTTCTCTGTGTTGAGTAAATTCAAACTGTAATTAATTTTCATGCATATCACAACTAGCAAATGCTTGCATGGGCTAACTTTGAAAGTTGTTTGCTCCTTCCCTGGTAATTATAACACAGCAAAAATTCTCAAGCCATCATTCAAAGGGCTGAGAAAAATCAATGACTTGACAGAAGCCATCTCCTTAGATTGGGCTTTTTGAAAGACCAACTAAGACCAAAGACCAAATTGCCTTTTTGAAAGACCAACTTTGTCAAGTGTCATCCAGAACTTGTAATAAGAAAGCTGAGTTGCTGCTGTTCACGAGTTGCTTGTAAGCAACTTCAAAGTTTGCAAAATGACTACCTGTTACGGCTTTTAAAACTCATACCCATGCCTTTAGTTGGATTGTGATTTCTTTAATGAAACTGTCCACTCCAATCTAAGGACGCTAAAAGGTGACTTTACAGCTAATGCTCTGTTGGCATACCAGTGCAGGACCAGAGGTGTACAAATCTATCAAGTGTTAAAGATGAAGGCTCTGAAATTGATAGCAAAAGATTGTGGCTCACTTTCAGATCTGTGCAGTCCTTTGCACTAAAGCAGAGCATCATTTCAGGGATAGCTGAACAGTTCAGGATCTAAAACTGCAGTCAGCAAGGGCCTGTGACCACCTCAATAAACTGAAAATGTCTGTGGTTCATCTTAGGCACTGCAGCCATCTGGTGCAAAAGGGCCTACTCCACATGGAGTTCAGCTCCCTAAAACAGGCTAATCACACACAGTGTGCCTCTCAGCAATACCCCAGCGCTTCTTAATTCCCAGACAGTGCCCAGGAATTATGTGAGAGGTTGCTACATAGCCCAGGCCAAAACCGTACTGGAGATCACTCTCACAATACAGACAGTGGAATGCCAAGCCCAGGAAAACACTCTGACACCACCTTATTCACCAGTAAAGATGTAGCAAACACTTTCTTCCCACTATCCAGTACAGGAATGGCTGAGAGAGCTGGGGTTGTTTAGCTTGGAGAAGAGGAGGCTGAGAGGAGACCTCATTGCTCTCTACAACCCCCTGAAAGGAGGTTGTGGAGAGTAGGGTGCTGGCCTCTTCTCCCAAGTGACAGGGGACAGGACGAGAGGGAATGGCCTCAAGCTCCGCCAGGGGAGATTTAGGCTGGACATTAGGAAAAAATTTTTCACATAAAGGGTCATTGGGCACTGGAACAGGCTGCCCAGTGAGGCTGTTGATTCACCTTCCCTGGAAGTGTTTAAGGCATAGGTGGACGAGGTGTTGAGGGGCATGGTTTAGTGTTTGATAGGAATGGTTGGACTCGATGATCCGATGGGTTTCTTCCAACATGGTTATTCTATGATTCTATTATTCTATGATTTCAGCTTTTTTTCTAAAGAGCTCTCCTTTAGTCCTAAGGCAACCACTTTAAACCCTTAAGGTCAGCTTTCTGCTGGAGATACCATGTGCTATTACTTCCTTGGCAGGGCTCTGTGTGCATTACTTATGCTGGCCTTATTGATATCATTAAAACAGAGTGAAAAAGTACAATGGAATATGATACATTAGAATACATTAATTTAGTTGTGAATTGCAACGCAACTTCAGTCTTCAATAATTACTGCCAGCGTTATCCTGGTGTCTGAAAATATGACTGCCAATCTGACAAACTTAAACATCTTACTCATACCTAAGCTACAGATGCTTAGTGAAGGAGTGTTCCTAAAGCACATGCCTAAATTGCCTGCATAGTCAGCAGGGACTAGTAGGTACCTTTAAAGGCCTCCAGAGAGCCTTCCTGGCTGATTGAGGTGTCAAAAATTAGGCAGGCAGGATCTTTCAGTAAACCTCTAAAAGACAGCTATTGCCTTCCATGAGGTAACGAACTTAGGACACCTGATTTTTGAGGTAACAAAATGTATGTATGAATTTAGTATCAAGGCAGAGATTCCATTCTGCCCAAAGGAGATACTGAATTTGCGCCTGCACTCATTGTCAAGTTTGACACTTCACACCTAGTTCTGTGTAAAGCAAGAATAAAGGCAATAAAAATCTCATTGAGTCAAAGAGTTCTTTCTAAATACCAAAGAGAAAAAAAATACGGCTTTATACAAGTTTTATTTTAACCTTTATTTTGATGATCACTTGTGACAAGTTATAAGAATCTATTGATTTATTCTCTAATTAAACAAACAAACCTCACTTATATAATGAATTGGCCTCTGCTCATATCCCATACTTGCATCAAGTTCACTGATTTAAAGAAAGCTTCAGCCTCAGGCTGTATCTGCAAATACATCAGTATTTTCTTTGTCATTCCACACAGTAGAATTATTCTTATATCCCAGAAAGATACACTTGGTTCTTCTTGGCATCCTTTGGGAGGAAAAGAATCAAGACCAGTTAAGAGGTCAAATTCACAGCGAGGTAGAGTTATCACCATGATTTTAAGCAAATTGGTTTTAGTTTCTTTTCAACCTTGCCTTCAGTATAAGCTTCTTTTCTAAGTGTCTCAAAGACAAGGATGCCTCAGGGTTTTCTCTAGGGTAACTGCCAGAACTCAACTCCACCTGAGAAATGGCAGAAAAGCAATCATCCCAGTCATGTTTCCAGACTGCCATTGGATTTTCCACCAGTATTTAAGGTAGATGGAAAAAAGAACAAAACTACCAAAGCAGATCTTGCATCCCTGATTATTTCTAGGGAAAAAATCACTTTGATGCCAGTTTTGACACACTAATTAAGCCACATTAAAAAACCCTCCTGACCTCCTAAAACCTGGTTGGGTTATGATAAAAGAAAATTACAGAAATGTGTTTCAAAATCTCCTTCAGCTTCTATAAAATAATGTGAAGGTATGGAGTTAATTTAACCTACCCTGAGTAAACACAGGTCTCTATCAGCCTTGAATGGTTAATCCATAGACAAGCTTGCTAATGAGTCTGCTATTCTATTGAGGTTAATGAGCCCTTGAGCATCTGGTGAAGGCACAGACAGTTAGCAATTAGTGTCTTTTATTCAAACCATCTGACAGTCTAGGCAGCAGCTGATTCCCGGCTTTTATTATATTGTTGCCATAGTACCTAGCATGCCAACTCTGAGCTTGCATGCACTGGTCATGTTGGTTAAGAATGGATTCCTTCACCTTTATGCCGAGGCCAATGGTATTGACTTTATGGAGTGGAATTGAACCACAAAGTCTCCTTTCAGCTCCTTATGGCTTGTATGCATGTTCAAAAAATCTCAGAAATTAACTCTTCCTCAAGAGAAATCAATTCAATTCAGTTCAACCATCAAAGGTCAAGCTAGCTACCATATCAATACAATACACAGTGGAAAATTATTTTCTGTACTTTTCTGTTAATAATTAACTGTTAGCAATACTAAGATATACAAAGCCATACATACTAGAGCAGTATTCCTTCTTAGCATACATTGTTCACAGGATGTGTTGGTTCCTAGAACATAAAGTACATAGGGGAAATGTAGGATTTTAAATTGCCTCTGTGCTGCTGGACAAAACTGTACCTGAAAACCAATTAATTTGTAAAGAAAGAGTTGGGGGGGGAGAAGGAGAAAAGTGAAGAAATGCTATTATTCCTCCTTAATGGACCAAGAAAATGAGGTACAGAAGGAGGTAACCACATCATCCATTTTCAGCTACTTTAGTATCTAACTTGCATGCTCTGAACTGCTCCCTGGAGGATCCTAGTTCTTGTCATTGACTGTACATGGAAATTGCCAGCCTTACTTATTACCTTTGGTCTCTAAATTGTAGCTAAGATGAATCACCACAGCAGCCTAAGGTAAATGTTGTATATATGCTTCAAACAAGCCAAGAGTTCTGTTCCAGAGTGACAGCTGCTTCCCCTGGGATGACTGTAGTGGCTCTTAATCCTAGTTATTCATCCCACCCTTCACTCAACATATGAATGTCTCAGCTGGGACATTGCAACTGCAAATGAGGCAGCAACTAAACCGTCATACTTCACAGGCTTGTTCAAGTAAACTGGCTTCCTTTAATAAATGAGGCTGATACCTGCAACAATCGAATCTTATTTAATATTGAGGTAGAACATAAATATCAATCAAGCTGCATTATCCTTGCCTTGGTCTCTGTTGTAACATAGAGGTTGCTAACATTCACCTAATCTATCCAAGGGTGTTCATGTACAGACAGCAGGAGTAAGACTGAAAACACTAAAAAAGTACCCCATTTAACAGCAATATAATTTTTGCAGTGACTGAACATTTAGAAGGGGACACAGATCAAACTTCTAACTGTAGACTAAGATTTAGGTATGTATATTTTTTTCCTGAGAAGCAGACTTCAAACTACCTTGGTGTTCATTGGGAGAAATTTTGATTAGGAGCTGAATTTCAGAATTTCCAAAACTGCACATTGTCCTACTAAGCAGAACTGAAGTGAAGAGCCAGCATTTAACTCCATGGTTTTGATTCAAGAATCATCTCAGTTTTCAAAAAAAGCAAATCTAAAGTGCCTGTTGTAAGTAAGTACACATAATGGAACTAAAAGCTATAAAAGAATGTAATTTAGAGGAATATGGAGTCAAAATGCAGCTACCTCCTGAAGTGCTTTAAACTATCCAAGTCGTGCATAAAGAGCATCCTAACTCATCCACTAAAATAACTTACTGGTCCCAGATGAATGATCATTTATATTACACTTACTTAGAATATTTTTCTCTTTTTTTTTGATGTTGTGAAGCACTTGAATTATGCCTGTTCACTCTGAAAAGCAATTCTTTATAAAATGATCCAAGAAACAACCAGGAGATGATGTGCATTTTCAAACAAAATCCTTGTTCTGTTCCTTCGTTATTTAGTTCAAATGTAGAGATCTGAAACCTGTCCTCAAATTATCTTCACCTCAGTCAGCTGGTCCAATAGCAGCAGCTTGTAGCTCAGTACCCAATTTTAATTAATCTTCTTTAAGTGAAATCTCCATTAAACAGGTCTGATAGTTCGATTTTCAATGGAAATTGAGTTAACTTTATCTGAAATTACCACAATCAGGCACCAAATTAGTCCTTCAGTATTTTCTGAGAGCAAACATTTTCAGGTCAAACTGATGTTACATGATACAGAATATCCCCTTTGGGAAGTTCAAGTCAGCTGTCCTGGCTGTGTCCCCTCTCAACTTCATGCTCACCATCAGCTTTGGGAGCAGAGTGATGAAAAAGATAAAGCTCTGAGGCTGTGTAAGCACTGTTCAGCAACAGACAAAACACTGCTGAATTATCAACACTGTTTTATCCACAAATCCAAAACACAGCACCTGTGAAGAATTTAAACTCCATCCCAGCCTGCCCCCATGCAGTCAATAAAAGAAGTACTGAAAAGTTTTAACTATATGTGTATAGAGACACATACACATAAACACATCTGTGCACCATAGTTTCTTAAATAACCTACATTTCTCATCTCTCCAGAATTGTTGTTTTATTATTTTCTTAGCTTCCTAATGCAGGAGCTTTTACTCATACAATAGCACAGAGCTAGACTGCTAAGTTTGCTAGTGCTAGAATGTCTTTGTTCACTTTTTAATTCCTAGCAGCATTAATTACATGCCTTTGCATGGTTTTCACTTTGATTCTTTGACAAGGTATAGAAGATGTTTTTAAAAACATTATTTGTCTAGACACTGATTGGTTTTGCCATAATTTAAAGTAATGTTTGATCTTGCTTGAATTTTATTTACACATTTCAGTCAGCAACACTTTCTCATAAACATGGACAAAAGTACCCGGTACATTTTATGATACTCTGTGATATCTTCTCATTGTTCTTTCATAATAAAGTTCCTATTTGAGAGGCACTTAGGGCTAAAGTGTTCTGTGAATGGTGATTTAATCCTCTGTGTCATCTTGACAGGCCAGTTCCTGGGTTGGTCTGCCCATGATTTAGGAAATCTCACAGACATTCTGCAGTTTTCAGGTTTAGGAATTTTCACTTGATGATAACATTCTTTCAGCTTTGACTGCTGGGGATGAAAATTATAATTTCCAAACCAAGATATGTGCTGATATATTTGCATTGTAGAATATGAGGTCGTGCAATCATTTTCATAATGAAAAGTGTTTTCCTTGGTTTTATCTGTTGGGCATAAGAACTGTGATAGCTCTCTGCATGCTTATGCATCTTTTCATCTGCAGAGGATACAGTACCTGTAAAAGAAGCAGTATTTTTAAGTTCTTCAAATTAATATAAGGTATTTTTCTAGGATTCAACAATCTGATATGCTTTACTAAATTACGAATAACATTCTCATAGCAACGGATGATTTTTAGCAATCCTATGTGTGGATCACCAGTATCACACAATAGGAAGATATTAGGTGTTCTCACTATACCAAAAAAAAGCAATTTATTATATTTACAAATAAGTATATCTACATTTATTTGCTTTGATTTTGTAGAAGATAAGATATGTACTAAAATTATGCCAGAATTGTAGATATTATAGTAGTATCCTAAAACCACCTCTATGAAGTGAGTTTTAATAAACATGTACCTACTATACTTGGGATTCAGCACTAAGCAGTTCAATTGCTAATATATATCTTTTCTGTTTTCTTACAGTTTTCTTTCACAACACACATGGATAGACATAGGCCAAACACTTCAGGAATACCTGATTATTTTAATGTCTACCTTTTCCACTGCTCAGCTTCAAGAAACCCTAACAAAGCAAAGCTCAGCGTTTGTTCACTCTAAAGCCTCTCTCCAACATGCCAAACTGAACAATCAAAAGCAAAACACTCAGAAGCAGGTCACTTTGGAGTCTGACAATGCCTAACTGAGGCTCTTCCATGGTTTCATCATGTCTGTGTAACATCACTGAGATGTTTCATCAGTGAGTCAGGGAACTCTTGTGACCGGGGGTAGACTACCCAACTTTTAAATCTGTTCCTCCTTTTTTTTTAATCTAGGGGCTTTGGAGAGGAGAATCATAAGATTTGTTTCGGTTCGCTGCCTCCGTTTGTCTTGCACTTCAAAACTGAAATGTTAAGTTTTATACTTTGCAACCTGTTTTTCTGTCATCTCTGAAGGTGGCTTCTTTAGCCTTTCTCCATTTATATTGGTGTGACTGTCATTAAATTCACTGTCTCCTCCCCCACTGTCCTTCACACTAAATTGATCTGTAGCTTAACGGGCACTGAAAACACAAAAGTCATTAAAACTTTCTTTTCCAGACACCACAAGAATATGAAGTACAAAATTGCAAACTGCTAATTTGGAGAAATAGACATGTTTACCTTAAATTAGAAATAGAATTTTCCTCCAGTTGCAGAGATAAGGATAAAAAGAAACAAAACTTGACTTTCCTAGAGGAGAAAAATATCTTTACCTACTCCTTTGATTTAAATCTATACAAAGATTTGAAGAGGGAACTGCACAGGCAGTGCAAGCAGGGACGGGTAATCTGGGATGTGTATTGAGACGCTGCCCAGTTCTGTAGGGATGAGGTCAGGAAGGCCAAGGAGCAGCTGGAGCTGAACTTGGCAAGGGGAGTAAAGACCAACAAGAAGGGCTTCTACAGGTATGTCAGTCAGAAAAGGAAGGTCAAAGAGAACGTACTCCCACTGACAGTTGGAAATGGTGATCACATATCAGCAGACAAGCAGAAGGCTGAGGTACTCAACAAATTTTTCCTCAGTCTTCACTGATAACTGCTCTCCTCACCCCTCCTGGATCATGGGACAGCAATATGGTGATGAGGTGGTTAAACCCCCTCCCACTGTAGAGGAGGAACAGGTTTGTGACCACCTGAGGAACTTGAACATTTATAAGTTTATGGGACCTGATGAGATGTATCCCAGAGTCCTGAGGGAATTGACTGTTGTGGTTGCCAAGCCACTCTCCATGATATTTGAAAAGTCATGGCAATCAGAAG
>WAAB01020182.1:0-82258 GCA_013389865.1 Piaya cayana
GCAAGTTGCGGTTCCCTTCCTCAAGGTGTTTTGTTTGTCCTTTTTATCTCAGGGTCAGTTGTCTTTCCTTCACGTTAGTCCTTGTTATCTGGCTTAACCAGATGCAGTCACATTCTTCCCATCCTTTTTTACTATGGCCCTGTTAAAATTCTTTATCTAAGTGTAAACATATCTTAATCCTAAAGGCACAGAAACTAGACATAATATTCCAAGTTATAATAGGATAGTGATTTATAAAAAGTGATTTTTTTTTCTTTTAGAACCCAGAGGAGCTCGAGGGGCAGCAGGAGCTGGGCTCTTCTCCCAAGTGACGGGACAGGACGAGGGGGAATGGCCTCAAGCTCCACCAGGGGAGGTTTAGGCTTGAATTCAGGAAAAAAATACTTCACAGAAAGGGTCGTTTAGCACTGGCAGAGGCTGCCCAGGGAGGGGGTTGATTTACCTTCCCTGGAGGTGTTTAAAAGAAGGGCGCATGAGGTGCTGAGGGGCCTTTTTCACTCTGTATGTGCTGGTTTGGTTTGGGGGGTAGGATTCCTAGTTGTTATGGTGAAATAAATTAATGATAAGCTGTATACTTGTAGTTAGACTATACAGAGAAACAAAAATGTTTCCTGGTTAATTTGTGGCTACTATCTTGCCTTCACTTAATGAATAAACTAGTTTTACTAGGGTTTTTCCCCTTTTCCTATGACTTGGGTTGTCACGGTTTGGTCCCCTATGGGCAGGGGTTGTTGGAGCTGGGTTAGCTTTATCAGGGCAGAAAATGCAGAGTTTTTTCTCCGTGTAACACAGACACTGGAATAAAATTTCCTAGATCACAGGATCTTGCATCCCTCGCTTCGCTTTCTCGCTTGCAGTGGCTGCTTTCCCTTCTGCCCCATCCTAGCCTTCCAGCACAGATTAATTAAAATACAAAGCCTCTACATTACATGCAAATCAAAAGAGAGGAATGCAAACCTGTGGCTCTTCCGTGAACTGTGGGAACTCCTCTGTTCAGCTGACCTTTATATCATTTCCCCTTCCTCTATCCTGTGCCAATCCTGCATGATTGGATTGTGCAAGCGCAGTGTAATTGGTATGAATGGTCTCGTTATGTTAAAGTGATTCATGCTAGGGAAGTTAACTGTGTGCCTAAGTCTCCCCTTAGAACCAACTATATCGTAGACTGGAGTGCAGCTTAGAGATAGACGAGCTAGATTTAAATAAGGAGTATAAGTGATAAACCTGTGTGTCTAATATAAACCAAGCAGCTTTCTCCTTTTGTTCTTTTTTCAAAGCTAGTAGTGTAAAACATGCTTGGTTTCGATTTGAAAACGCAATGAGAATATATTTTGTCTTGAGATTTGTAGGTGCTGCTGCTTGAATAACAATAATGGTATCGATTGTATTAACACGCTGGGGGCTGCTTGTTTTGAAACTAAAGCTTTACAAGAACTTGTGTCTGCTTCAGATATTGTGCTGTATCTGTCTCAGCCTCCCTATTGATTTCTGTTTGTTTAGAATAATTTTTATATTAAAAAGCCTTTTCCAGTGGAAGGGGTAATAGTGGTGCTTATCCTATAGAGATGATGACGAAAGTGATCACAAGGCCTGAAGCAAACAAGCAAAAATGCAGCTATTTCCCCTACCTCTAATCGATTTCCATTGCAGCTAAGACTTTCAACAACTTTAAAAGGAAAACCCTGGGTGTAGGTAAGGTTCTTATTAACTTCAGGCATTTTTAGGACTCTGATGCAGCAGCTCTTACAGTGAAGCTGTTGTCTAATCTCCGTACATCTGTACGTGGTCGGAGTTTTAAGGTAAATAAAGCCATTCAGGCAGGATGGCTTTACTGGTGAGATTTGCTTTTGTTCGCATCAGAGGCGAAAAGCAGGTTAATTTGCCATTTATCTTCTCTCTGTGGCTGTGTTAACAGAAATAAGTCACTTCAGAGTACCAGCTGACAGACTGTAGGTTCTTACAGCTGCAGTCACAACTTCTGAGTGACTCCACATCTGGAGACCAATCCTGCTGCAGGCACATTCTAAATAAGAACCAGCTCCAGCTGATTTTACTGGCAGGTGTCCTTTGGGTCAGCATTTTGGCTGCCACTGAAGGACACAACACTCCGGATAATGACTCTTACTTAGAGGTTTGACAGACTGCTGGGTGAAAGCCAGGCACCTCTGTATTAATACATAAGTACTATTGATTCTGCGTTTGCAGCCCAACAGCATGTAACTGAGAACAAGATTTTGTCTGCTAGTGTAAACTCAAGTCCTTGGAAAGAAGAATTTGAGCAAACTGAATGGCATTTAGGTACCTGGTACAAAATACTGATGATGATAGAGCTGGTTTTAAAGCCCTAATGTGTTAAGCGTGTCTTCCAGAGAGGATCTGGTACGAAATTAGGCGTTTACCTTTGTCACAGAAGCACAGAATCATTTAAGTTAGAAAAGACCTTTAAGATCCTGAGTCCAAATGTAAACATAACAATACCAAGTCCACCTCTAAACCCTGTCCCTAAGCACCACGTCTACACATCTTTTAAACATCTCCAGGGATGGTGACTCAACTACTTCGCTGGACAGCTTGTTCCAGTGCTTGACAACCCTTTCAGTTCAGTTGCTATCCACGTTACAGAGAACTCTCTTTAAAGTTTTTTATTCAGTTTTGTATTGGGGATTCAAAGGTTGCCTTCTGGGAAAACTCAAGTTTCAAAAGAACTGCTCAAGTTTTGACATGATGAGAGGAGTCTTTTGAAACTTTGTTTGAGACTAGATTGTTCAAACCTCTTTAAAGTGTATTTAAAGTTCATACACCTCATATACCCTTAGGGAAAAGGGCATCTGTGTTAATGAATCTAAACTTCCTGAAGACAGGGGCAAGAATTCCACGAGACACCTCTGCAATCCAGAGGAAGTCCAGAGAAGAAGGGACTTGACATTCTCCATGTGGCTAATGTTTTAAAACAAAAAGAAGCAGAATAAATATTTAATGAAAAGTTGTTTGTTTTTTTTTTTTAAACAGTCTCTGCTGATTTCATTGAAAAACATTCAGTCACAACGTAGGAGGGACACACTTGGAGATGTGTTCCAAGAGTGTTCAGTGCTCTGGATGATAAATTTCTTTTTGCTTTTGGCCGAGTACTTGGCTCCAGTGACAGCAGTAGAGTGTGTGCCATGGCTTGGCACGGGGATAATTTTGGGGGAAGGAGATCTGATAGGTTTTGGTTTCCATTCTAGTGAAGCAGATTCTGTATTTTGTTAAATGTAGCGTTTTCTTGTGCCCCAGCTTTGTATTTCAGGCTTTAATCTTGCTCTCCAGTTGGCTCTTACAAAATGCATGTTGTCTCTGTGCTCAAGTAAACTCCTTATTCCTTCTGTGGCCTCATTCAGCTATGGTCTCTGCCATTCCTACAGTGTCCTAAGTCAAAGGAGAGGTGGATAAGGTTTGGTGAGAATTGTAGTGAGCAGACATTTGCTTCAAAACAAGCTGTGATGAGAAATCATGGGGTCTTCTCATCTGCTCTGCTGGGTAGGACAAGCACCTTCGACTCCTGTGAGCAGAGTCCTGTTCTGAATGAATATCCATCTTCTGTCCCCAGAAACGGTTTGTTCTGGCTTTTTTTCTGCAGTGGCCAGTGGCAGGTGCTTTGGGATAGAACGTAGGAAGCAGGCTATGTCTGAATTTGTATTGTTGCAGAGTAGGAACAGTGTTAAGGTGGGGACTGTTGGTGACCTCCTGAAATGGGTGGCACTGGCTTCCTTGAGCTTTGAGCTGGATCCTCGGAGAGGATTAGTTAAAGGTCTTTGTGCCAATGCTTAAACTCTGCATGTATTTTTTTCCCTTAGGCAAATTCAGAATACACACACCGGGCTGGATTTGTCAGTGCCAGAATATCAGGAAATCCGTGGGAAGATGATGTCTGGCCACGTTGAGTATCACATTGTCGTTGTTACCCGACTGGCTGCCTTCAAATCAGCAAAGCACAAACCTGAAGATGTAGTTCAGTTTATGGTAAATGTTTAATCATCTCTGTGTTAATGATCGCTTTCTTCATCAACTTTGATTATTTTGGTCCTGATGTAGCAAATACTTTGTCATCACAGCTTCTCTGGATCAAGGTCCTTTGGTAGGACAACACAGTGTATCATTTCTGCAGTAGGAGTGTTATACATGCATTAATTGAATATTTTATTCCTGGAGCTCAAAGCGACAATGACTGCTGTTGCCTTTATGGCATTTTGTATTATGGATCAACAAATAGAAACTAATTAAGATTTTTATAAGTCCTGCCACAGTGTACATAAACACAAATTAAATATACGATAATTTACTTGAATGGAGAGAGAATCATATGGGGGAATAAGACAGATTAACCTTGCAGTAGGTTAGCCTGGACCTATTAGCCTTGGTCTGTTAGCCTTTACATGGTTTTTAAAATCCGTAGTAAGAGTTTTACAAGGAAGTTTCCGTAGAAAACATTTTTATTTTGTCTTTTTCATGCCGCCTGCAAAGTAAAGGTTTGGAAACATAGCACAGGAGATTCATTTCCCCTGTTTTAAGCCATCTATAACATGTGCTCACCCACTTGAGCTCTCGCACCTGGGACTGTCTACTGAGTCGATGGAAAAAGGTGCATTTGGGTACCTTTCACATGATCTGCTTTAGCTGTTTGCTGAACTACCCCCAGGAAGTATGTTCCTGTGTCTATTTACTATAAAGGGATGCACTCTGTTGCATGCTGTGAACATCTGCTCTTTTCAGATGTTTTGGGGATAACTGTAATGTCAGAGTGATGTGTGTGCATGGTGCCTGATAGACCATTAGCCCGAGTGTAAGTCACGCTCCATAGCAGATAGTGGATAAATAGATATTCACAGGGTCTGATTTGCAGATAGTCACATCTGTCAGTGTTGTCAAGAGTTAGGTGGTGAGCAGATCTCATGCATTTATTGCACTTCTTGTGCTATATTTAACTTTATGATAAAAGCAGCAACACTAGCACGAGTCTGTTCTGTTCTGCTGCATTGTCCCTGACTGCTTGTTCTTGCTCCTTCTGTGTGCCAGTGTCACGAGGCTATTCTCTAACCTCAGCTGAAGAACTGGTCGGGGCTAAAAATGGGTGTTTGCCGTATTGTGATTTATTTAGGGCAGATAAGAGAGTGCAGCTCTCTGCAAGAAAGAACCCGACTAAACCCGAGGTGTTAAACTGGGCGATTGTCCTCTAGCATTTTGCTTCACTTAAGAATCAGTAGATAAAATCAGCTTGTCTATTAAGAGGTGAAACAGACTTCCTACTGTGGCCCCCCGGCTCGTTGAGACTGTCCATTCCCACGCCTGCTCTCTCTAGGAGAATTTTTAGCACTTAGTTGCTCTTCTTAAATGAAATGAGCCTTTCTGATTTCTTCTCTGGTCAGGCCTCTTGACATTTCATTCTTCGTGAAGGAGAAAATTGGTGTAGTCTGACAGGAATAACATTCACCTCATCGGATACATTTCTTTTAGCTGACTGAATTAGATATATTATATACTTTGGTGTCGAGTAATTTAAATCTGTGAGCTGGGAGGTTGGAGGATGGATGCCTTGCATGGATTTGTTGCGATGAGTTCTTTCTGTATGTATTAGTGGAAGGAACAGAGGAATTCACCTGGCCTAACTTAACTCTTTGTATTTTGGGTATTTTAATCTGAACCTTTCCATGCTTTTATGGTCAGTGAGGAGAAGGGGAATGAGATGACTTGTCCTCTGGAAATGCCTCTTTTCTTTGTAAAGGGAAAGCATTCTGCATTTTAGACAGTTGGGGTTGGGAGCTTCACCTCCAAGCACAAATGCTTTAGGCACACTTGAGCTGCACACGATTCACCGTACAGACCACCAGCAGTGCCCTGGGATTTTCCACTTAGCCTTCAGAAGGTTGTGGGTCTCCTATAGGTCCTGCGTGATATTTCGTTGCCCCACAAAAGCCTTTTGGATACTCTGAAGCATCTCAGATGGCAAGAGATCATAGACTCCTAGAATGGCTCGAGCTGGAAGGGACCTTAAAGATCATCCATTTCCAACCTCTGCCTTCAGATGCCTACCTACCCTTAGGCAGAACAAGCTGCTCTCTATGATTAGACATCTACATTTGCTGCAGGTTTCTAAGCTCCCATCCCAGTCAGTGCAATACTGTTGAGAACAACATAGCTGAGCGTCTGTGGTGTGGGGAAACCCACTTTCATAGAATCATAGAATCACCATGTTGGAAAAGACCCACCGGATCATCGAGTCAAAGCATTCCCATCAAACACTAAACCATGTCCCTCAGCACCTCGTCCACCCATCCCTTAAACACCTCCAGGGGAGGTGACTCAATCACCTCACTGGGCAGCCTGTTCCAGTGCCCAATGACCCTTTCTGGGAAAATTTTTTTCCTAATGTCCAGCCTGAACCTCCCCTGGCGGAGCTTGAGGCCATTCCCTCTCGTCCTGTCCCCTGTCACTTGGGAGAAGAGGCCAGCACACTCCTCTCCACAGCCTCCTTTCAGGTAGTTACAGAGAGCAATGAGGTCTCCCCTCAGCCTCCTCTTCTCCAGCTAAACAACCCCAGCTCTTTCAGCTGTTCTTCATAAAGCCTGTTCTCCAGCCCCCTCACCAGCTTTGTTGCTCTTCTTTGCAGAGCGTACATGGCTGGTACCATTTGAGAAACCCTAAGTCATCCTAGAAGTCTGTGGAGGGCTGGCAGATGTGATACAGGGTGCAAAATCGTGGGCATGGTCCTGAGGCAGAGTGAAGTGAGACGCAGCGCCCCATCCCAGGTACCACTAGCTGCGTATGTTCAGATGAATTGAGTTTCAGTTACATCTGACCAAAATGTAGTGACTGTCTCACTGTCAGGAGAGCTGAGACACCTACTAAATTTGGGAAGTTGTCTTAACCTGGAGGTAGATCCCAACCCTGTGTCTGCCTGGTGAGGGGTAGTGCTGAGTGCCTCTGTAGTGCCCCGTTCTCCTGGATGTTGTACCAGCACAATAAAGAACTGAAACCCTTCCCCAGAGAGTTTGCAGGTAAAGTAAGAGAACCGAGTGGCTGGGGAATAGCAGAGAAGAATGAGGTGACTTTGGGCAGCAGGTCTAACACGAACAGGAGGGACTGTACCCATTCTGCCTCCCCAACGGTGGCAGCAGGATGGGAGAAGGAAATTTTTTTCCTGTTGTTGAAATTATCAAATTTGAGATGTTGGAGGAAAGAGTCACCTTCAGTGCTGAGATGACAGGTAGGTTAAAGATGGATGGATGAGGCAGGATTTTTAGTAGCTCTGGTTACATTAATCCAGTTTGGGCCACCTCAGGAGCAAGGTTTGTGTTTCGAGACCCTTTGTCTTTCTTTTCCTTCCTCCTTCCTCTCTTTCTCTCCCCGATGTGTCAGTTAAATCGATTTTCCCTGTCTAGATGTTTTACTGCCTGATTCCAGTTGAAGCGGCAGCTCTGCACACTCTCATGCCCTAGGTGGCAGCAGCAAAACTGTTTTTCTGTGTTTTGGGCTGTGAGCAACTGCCAGCAGGGATGAGATTGAACAGGTTTTGTTGTCCAAATAGCTCCTCTGTATCCTCTGGTAGGCAAGACAAAAACATCCTCTAAGCTAGCTGTGATCTCTGGGCTGCAATTCAGATCACACTGGATCAAGATGCATTAAACACCTGTGACCGAAACCAGATGAAGCAAAAAGGAGATTTCAGATCTGACCTGTGGAGTTAATACCCTTCACTCTGGGTCTGAACAATCTCGAGTTCCCTGTTCCCCAGCTGTATTTCTTTCAAAGGTCGGAATACTCTTGCCCTATTGAAAGAGTGAAATTGGTTTTATCTTTGATGCTGCATCAGAGGTATTGCTGCAAAGGTGATATTTAATTATTGCCTGTAGATCTGTCATTTTCTGTGAGAAGAAGAAAGGGCTTTGTTTATCTTAAATGCATTTCTTCTAGCCACACCTTACCTATTTTAGCAATTAACTTCTTTCTCCCCAGCCTTATTAAAAGTCCACCCAGCCTCCAGTGCCTTCTCTTTCTACCTGTGCCCAGTTTAATTTCTGCTTTTTTACAAGTTACTTTTATTAGTCAAGTTCATTCTTTTACGAAACTGAACAAATAACTACTGGTGTTTGACAGGCACAGCACTTTTTTGGGGAGTAATTTACTATAGAAATGTCTTCCTCTCATAAAATGAGGGAGTGTAAGTATGTGGGTGTGTTTTCATCTGTTTTCATCGTTGCCTGTTTGCATATGTTGTCCTTCTTTCTATGGGCCTCAAGATCTGAGTGTTGGAGTTGCTATTTCCTTGCTATACAGGTGTGTTACGATGATAAATTCCTTCACATTATAAAATTCCTTCACATTATAACCTCTGAGATGTGAGAGTGGAAAAAAATATCCCTGCTCAACGTATCCATAGGTTCAGGAGCCGTTAAGAATTCATGTTGATTAAAAAGGAATATTAGAGTACTTGCTCTTCTGCTGGGCAGAACAGGTGGGGAGAACAGCATGTGGTGATGTAATTAAAATCCACCATAATGCATACCCACGAGGTCACCAAGCAAGATTAATTCTGGTAACAGCTTAAGCTTGGAATCTAGAAGTGAAAATGTGGTTTGTTCTCTCTACAAGAAGGGATGCTTTGGATTCCCGAATCCAAAGCTGGTGGTCGTATAAAGGACGGCGTTGCTGTACCTTCATTTTGTGATGGTTTTAAGAAGTGGACTTTGTAAAAAGAATGACAGAGTAGGCTAAGTATTTCATGTAATAGTGCAAAATCGAGAGTGCTCTTCAGTAGTGTGCGTTGACTGGCCAAAGGGCTTGAGTTAGCTCTGTCCAAGAGCTCCATTTCATTGAAATCCTCGCAATGAATATAAAGCATATGAAGACAAGCTTGAGGTCAGAAATGGGACATTAAAAGGAGCCTAAGGAAAGGAGGCTTTAAATCCCATTAATACTGAGCGAGATCAAATTCTCCTACTCACATCTGAGAGTCCCAGGTTCGTAACCTGCAGGCACTTTGGTGTGTGTACTTTCATGCATGAGGTTCTCCTGAAGAAGGGGGCAAGGCACATGCGTGAGATTTGAGGGATTAGCAGCAAACTTCAGGCTTTCACTTTGAACTTCCCAGTGGTTTTCTTAACCTTCTAGCTGCATTTGATCTTATTCAACTTATTTGTTCCTGATGCAAAAAATATTCAAAAGCATCCCTGTCTGTCTTTCAGTTTGATGTTGGGTGTTAATTGTTATAGGCAAATAGGGTCTTGACCTGGCAAATATGCACATGGTTTGCCGTATTTGCATGATTGACTCTTTTGAAGTGAAGTAGATTGAGCCTTTGATATTGCGACTTGACAGAACGCCTTGAAGTGCGTGCACTCAGGCTGACTTACAGGTGGTGGGGGTTTCTCTCTGCAGCGTTCGTGGAGTTCAGTTAGAGGCATGGAGGGGGAGAGGATAATCTTGGGATCAAGGCTTAGAGGAATTACAGGCAACAGAAGAAATATATTTGAATATTAATCAACTTGAACTTTAATAGGAATGATAAAAATGTCTTTTATAGCAGCATTTGCTTTTAATCCTGACTTTTTGGGCCACAGGATCATAGGCTGTTGGATTCAGCCAGTCCTTTACTGCATTTCCAGCACCAAATCCAAGGTAGGGACGGATGAAGAGGAGCCAGTGGCAGCCAGGGTTTGAAGCAAAGGGAGAGCAGGCGAGGAGCTGCATTTTTTTCTGCCTTGCTGCGGTCCAGCTTCGGTGTGATGCAAATGAGGAAAGGTTTGGGCTGAAGGTTTAATATCTTGCCTCGGTGGTAGGTTATTCCAGCAGAGGGCATCCCCACACTGTTGGAAACGAGCTATCCTGGAGTGCTGCAGTGTTTTGGGGAGCGTATTAGTATGCTTTGGATATAGCCTTATCACACTTTGTATGCTGTGTCGCCTGCTACGGTTGGTGTTGTTCAAAGCCCACACAGATTCACAAAGGCTCAATTAGCGATAGGATGCGAGGGCGTGCATTTATTTTAGGTTCAATGCTGTAATTAGACATAAATTGAGATTTATGAATAATTTACACAGTTTGATAGGGGAGGAATGAAAATTAAGTGGGGGAAAGAAAAAAAGTTTGTATGTCTCAGTTCAGTGTACTTTCTACATATTTTAAAGATGTTTTGACATCGTCTTGTTGATTGGCTGCTGTTTGTAATGCCTTGTCAGACAAACGGATGCTGGGTAGCTGGCAGTGAACTTCAATTCCATTAGGGAGCGGATTTTAGTAACAGAATTAAAATGCCAGCAGCAAAGCTTGGGGATTCATTGTGCAGATAGCAGGCTTTTACTAGGCTATCTGTAAAGCTCCTTGGTAATACATGTTTTTCCACTTCAGTATCCAGGGTTAATGTTTCACCACACAAACCTCTGCTTTGCTGCTTATGTCTCCTCCATAAAGAAACTTACCCTGGCAGCGTGTTTCGTTGCAGGTGTCCAAGAAGTACAGCGAGATAGAGGAGCTCTACCAGAAACTGGCAGCACGATATCCACAGGCTTCCCTTCCGCTCTTGCCTAGAAAAGTTCTCTTCGTGGGGGAATCCGACATCTGTGAACGAAGAGTTATGTTCAATGATATCATGAAATTCATCTCAAAAAATGAGGACCTAGCAACGAGTCCTGAGTTACTGGAATTTTTAGGTAATGAAAAGATGTGAGTGTCCCCTTTCCCATGAATGTGTTTGATAAAAGCACAATTAAGTTTATCACTCAGCTAGTCAGAAACTAGAGAATGCCAGAATAAAGACTATTGCTGAAAATACTATCTTGTGCATCTCAGGGGTGTTTAGGGAGACTTATGACTGTGGGGATAAAATAAGCAGCATCCTAGCATCCACTGCCTACCCTGACCAGTACTTTCTTACCTGTAAGGGAAGGGGAGCGTAAGATCACTTGTTCAGTGTAGACATCCACACTTAGTCCATGAAGTCTGCCCTGGGTGATTCGGCTGATGCAGACCTGAAAAGCTGGATAAGTCAAGTCTCCCACGCCGTGTTACTTTAACAGTTAAAAGAATGAAAGCATGAATTTTATCCAACCTGGTTCTCACTAGCCTGTTTTTAGCGAGTGTCATTATTTTAAATTGCTTTCCTAAACATTGAGTGGCTCCACAGTTCTCTGCTCCTTCTCCTGGGCTTTGCATGTAACAAGTGTGGTGAGAAGACCTGGTCAAAGACCATGTTGCACTTTGCTGAATTAGATGGATCTTGCATACTGAAAGGAGTTAGAATTTCAGGCTTCATTTCTTAGTGTAAATTGAAGAACTGCCGTGGAAACTTTCATGCTGTCCAGTGCTATAATTTTAGCCCAAGTGAGTTCAGTTAGTAATGAAAAGTGGACTTTATCTCAACTAGCTATGTGAAAGTTAGCTACCTACATAAAAACAGAGTATTTACAACCTCTTTGTAGCCAGTGGAGAGAAATATGGACTTCAGAGGGAAACTCCTTCTCAGACAAATCTATTTGAAGGGAATGAAACCCCACATGGAAATTCTATTGCTTCTGTTGTGTATAGAGAACTTAAATAAGCAGATTAAATATGTGCTGCTATGTAATTTCCACCGTCTTTCTCTACTTAACTAGTTTAAATGAGTAAACAGATCAGACACATAATGACACAGCAGTGGATAGAAAGGACAGTCAGAAATATTGAAGGAGTTTCACAAAAGCTGGTGGTGTCCTTCATTCCCCCTCAGAAAACATCAGGAACAGGTGCAAGGTATTAAATAAAATGTAGTTGTTATTCTGTGTTCTCAGTTTTGCATCTGCTATGGTATTTTGCAGGAACAAAATCTACGAGCGCCATTGACTTCAAGGGTAAAAACATTCCTGATGACAAGGAGAAAGAAGATGAAGAAAATGAGGCACTGGATTTTTTCAAAGAGGAGAAGACACCTGACTTAATCTCACAGTTTTCATCAGTGGAGAATGCCAAAAAGGGGGATAAAAAAGAAGAGGAAGAGGAGGAGGAAGAGGAAGAAGATTTAGATCCTCTTGGTATAATCAGGTATGGCTGGTAGTGCCTGTGTTATTTAGTTTTTAGCTTATTTTTCGTAACAAGTAAGACTGCTCTCTGTCACTGTCCCCTCCTCCCAACATTTTATAGCATCAATTACTTCAGCTGAACTTCACAGAGGAGGAGAGGTCTCTGTGGTTCTTGAAGGAGGTGCCTCAGTAGAGGGAGGAGGCTTTGTAGTAAGTCTTCAGTGCATTCCTCGGGATATCCAAGTGACACTAGAAACGTAAAGCCACCAGGGTCCATTGGTTGTGCTGCTCTGGGCTACACTGGTGTTTACAGTGTCTAGAACTGCTTCTTAGCTCCCCTGTGTCTACAGGGAGGTAAAGTTCTAGTAGTGTAAAGGCCAAAAGAACCAACATTTCAATCATTATGTTCACAAATAAGTTTTTCTTTCCTTCTTGCTTGTCTGAAGGCATCACGTGTTGAATGCTGCTCAGGCATAAGCAATAACAGCTTGAGACACAGTAATTGAATCAGTGCTTGCTGATGTTGGTGTCTGGGTTTGCTTACCTGTCCTGTAATTTTCAGACAGTTCTTTTCTTCACTTGAAGGTGGAATTTGTTATTTAATTCCCAAAACATTTCTAACTACTGAAGCCTGGAAGCAATTTAATTTCTCAGTGGCTGAGATTAGGAGCAATGACTATTTTTGATTAAGGTATCTCAGATTTTAGATGCCTAAGTAGAAAAGCTTTGTCTGTTCTTGATCTTCAGTAAGCACCGACTGACTCAAATGATTTTTTCCAACCACCCACAGTCACCGGCCACTACGACACGTTCTTTGTCTTGGACCCAGACTGTGCTTTCAAAGTGCGTCTTCATAGCTATAGGCAGTAACTGATACTAACAAGCCAGATCCCTCTCTTGGTTTTTCCCAGTTACCTTGAATCATTTCCAAGGGGATCATTCATTCCAGGCTCTAAGCCGGAGTCTCCCGCACTAAGCCGGGTCAACTACAATAACTAATACTGGAAGCACCGTTTAGACTTTGCCCCTGCTGTTGTAATCATACGTAATTGTTGATGTTCAGATACCGTCCTTTTTACTTGAAGTATTTAATCCTTTACCATATCACCAGAAAACTTTAAATATTAATCTTTTGACAAAGCACGTGGTTAATTAGTCAGCGCCAAAATTATTCTTTTGTTGAAGAAGAGTATAAGAAAGTTAAATAACTATTTACAGTGAAAAGTTAGATAAAGCAGTACTTCCTATGAAATGGTCCTTAGTTGGTGAGTTCACAAAAGAAGCTGTCCTTTTTTGGATAGGAAAATGATCTATTGGGTCAGCTAATGTGATGTTGTATTTTCCAACTTAAAACAAGTATAAGCTGTAAAGAACTTGCTGTGCCAAAGCAAGCAAGAAGTTTGCTTTCCTGCTCTGCACAGTTTTGACATAGCATTTGAAAGTCTTGATTATTTTAGTCTTTTAATGCGTTGAAGGATGACAAGACCTGGTATTTAATCCTCATTTAGTTTATTGGTTCCATTCCTTTTGAGAACAGAAATCTTACTGAATCAGTGTAACTTCATTTATGTAAGAATTATGATCTTTCCGAATACAGAGGTGCAGCATGTGAAAATGTGAATCCTGGTTTTACATTGTCTCTATTCTCCTGTAACTTAACCTGCTTCCATGGTAGATGTTTTCAATTCACGTCTATGGAGATCAGGTTGGACACAAGCGTCATATCCCAGCTTTGTGTATCAAGTAACGGGTGTCTGGAGGCCAAAGGCAGAACCCTGGCTGACAGTGGATGGACATTTCTTGGGTGACTATTTCAGGATATTTGCTATGCCCATTAAGATTTTACATACTTACATGTTTTGAGGAGGGAGCTTCCATCTTTAGCACTTCAGATATGCTTGAAGTTTCTTTGGGATGGGGGCAAATAAAAAGGAGGTGATGCAGACAGGATTAATATGTTTAGTAGTAAACTTCTCCTTAATGCACAATAAGTTCAGGTTAAAAAAAATATATATATATTCACGACTATTTACCTTGTGAAAGACCTTTGAAAAGATGTAAAGTCAGCACTGAAACAAGCCAGTCCATTCCAAGCAGTAATAGTGACCAGAGTGTTTTGAGCAGCAGAGCTCTGACCTAAATTGTATCACGTGTTTGGCATAATCTTGGAGTTTTGTGGGTTTTTTTGCTTTCTGGACGAGGATGAAACTGCTCCAGTAGCCCAGGCCTCCATATGTTGTCAGCACGCTTCATTTGGTAGCTACCTTTCTTTCTGGGCCAGAAGGCTGTGGCTTGGATTTGGCTCAGCACTGCTGCTGTGCTGCTGAACCACCAGCTATCCAGTTAAATGGACTGGCCTTAGGGCTAAAATGCTACACTAGGGTCTTTTTTTTCTGGTTGTGTATTGCTGGTGATCATCCAGGTGGAAGCTCATAACAGTCTGGTTCCTTTTGCCTGGAGGAGACATCCCAGTTATGCTGATTCTCTTCCTTGAATTCAAGGCTGTGTCTGAGTGGTTCTTTCGTGTCTGGTGAGTGACTCACTCGCCAATTCTGCTCTTCAGTTTTTGTGGATAGAATGATGGTCCACAAACCTTGTAGCTCTCTGCTTTACGATTCTCATACCCCAAAGCTTTCTTTCTGTGTTAGCAGCGGGATCTTGGGCTCTGTCGGGGATTCTTAACAACAGAAAGACTGGGGTTTTTATCTTGTCCAAATCATAAACATTACAAAATCCACAATACATATTTCTGATGAAGTTTTCAGCTTTTAAGACCCCACTGCCTTTTTTATTTTCCTGGGGCGTAGTTCTTCCTAGAATAAGAGATGCTCAATATTAGATTACATTTGTGGGATGCATTATTGAAATTCATTTGAAATATATTTTCGAAATGTGTGTGTTGTCCTCTCTTTTCCTAATGCCCTGGTTTTAAGTATTGTCATTCCCAGGTATTGTCACCAGTTATGCTGCTAGTTTTCCTGAACATTTGTAGAAATCCTCCCAGCTTTGGACAGAAAATACAGGTCTTGTAGGAACAAGCACTCCTAGTACTGACCGAGATGGTCCTTTGACACCAGCTGTGCAGCACAAAATAAATATAATGTACTTACTTTTGTAGCAGTGGCGCATTTCTAGCTCTATTTTATTTTTCTTGGCAGTGTGAGTGCCTCGTAAATCTTGTAAGACTTGTAAATCACAGGGCTCTCATTTTTTTTCAAGTTTTAAGCCATGATCTTTAGAATATCCCTTCGATAAAATGTTTTAATTCCTTCATAAGTGGGAAGTCAGATACGTATTTTACCACACATTGTCAGGGCAATATTAAGTATATTATCTTTGACTCCATTGTTCTTCTTAAAGTGAGCACAAGACCACTCTTCATCACTCTTCTCTAAATCTATCTGTCTCAGCGTTTGCATAAACATATTTAAGGGCTCAGTAGGCTACTGTGGCGCTTTGACATTACCTGGGGTTTCAGAGGTGCAGTGTCTTTTAGCAGTGCTGTCTTTTAAAGGATTTTCCTGGTAAACTGGAAAATACTACCTTGTGGCTAGTCGCATTTCCAGGGGGTTCTCCAATGGGAATGCCTTCAGGAGTGAAGGTTGTTGGGGTTGTTCAGCCTGGAGAAGAGGAGGCTTCATGGAGGCCTTATAGCAACCTTCCAGTACCTGAAGGGGCTACAGGAAAGAAAGAAGGGACATTTTACAAGGGCATGGAGTGATGGGACGAGAAGGGAGTGGCTTTAAATTGTAAGGGAGAAGATTTAGATTAGACATTAGGAAGAAATTCTTCACTGTGAGGGTGATGAGGCATTGGCACAGGTTACCTAGAGAAGCTGTGGTTGCTTCATTCCTGGAAGTGTCCAAGTGCAGGTTGTTGGATGGGGCTTTGAGCAGCCTGGTCCAGTGGGAGGTGACCCTGCCCATGGCAGAGGGTGAAACTGGATGATCTTTAAGGTCCTTTCCAACCTAAACCATTGGGTGGTTCTGTGACTCTATGAAAGTCTTTTCCAACCTGGTGATTCTATGATTCTATGATTCCATGATTCTATGAAAGAAACAAGACTACTGGATCCAAAAGAGGGTAATTCTGTGAAGGGAAAGGCATGGAAGGCAGCTAGAAGATAGAGGAGCTCTTCACCCGCAGATGCGATATTCTGAATGACGCTGCTGAACATTCTGCAGTGGGAAAAGGTGTCATTTGCTAGTGGTTTGGGAACAGATTTGCATGGTGTGAAGAGAGGTGTATGAAGCAGGAATCCTGAGCAGGGACAGTGCTTGTCTGTTCAGCCATGCCAGGGGAGCGCCAGTGGCTATCCTAACAGTGGAATTGTTGAACCGAGCTCCTGTGCTCAAGCCCAGGGATTTAAAAGAGTTGGTAAAAAATATAGTATGGCTGTGAGCTGCTCTGCACACGGGGATTAACTTTCTGTTTGCTGCCGTGCTTGCTCCCAGTCAGCCCCAAGGGCTTCTTAGGGTTTTGCTTTCTGTAGGGAATTCGGGCAACTGAAGTGGGTTTGGATTTTTTCACCTGATCCAAGCAGGATCAAGTTAGGCATTTCTAGCTCTGAATTTTGTAACAGTTGAAAAAACACAACACAGTAACCAAATTGGGTTTTATCTTCTCCCTCTGTGGATGAACCATGCAGTTTTATTGTTCATAGGTTAAAACCAAGAGCTTTATCATCTCTTTCCTCTCACTTCATAGTTAAAAAACCTGAATTTAGTACTCATATTCATTTTACTCCAATAAACCTGAGACAACAGCTGATTAAAATGACTTGGAACCAGCTCCTCTGAACAAAGCAGCAGCAGTTTTGCTAAAAGAGCATGACTACTTCATGGGTTAAAGTGTGCAGCAGCCCTGTGCTTGCATTTCTTCATCTGCAGTTAACTTGAGAGGTAATATTCACTCACCAGCTTGGGAGAACCCACCTTTTCCTGTCCTTTTCTTTCCTGCCTCCATCAGCTTTCCACAGCTCTTGCAGGAGCCTCTACTCCACACGCAGTTCCCTCCCTTCCGTCCTTCTTCCTTTACCTCCCTAAATCTTCCAGTGACAGCACATCCTCCCTCAGCCCTAGTTTTTTTTCCTGGCAAACTGCATAGAGCCCAGAGTTGGGTATTCCCCAGGCAGGAGCTCTTCTGTCTTCTCATGACTCCTAGAGAGTTTGTTTCCATCTCTACCTTTGCTGTTGTTCAGCGGATTTCCCCTCATGACATCTCCTCATCCAAATTTGTGCCTTCCCAGAGTAATAAAGGCAAGTGGTTGTGTGCAAGCTTTGTGTTTCTTGTGTTTAAAGCAGATGCAGCAAACTCCTGACAATAGTTAGGAAGGGGAGGGGTGGGTGAGGGATGACCTTTTGGGGGCCTTCAGCCAAAGGTTTTTAAAAGCCCTGTAACTAGTTGCTGCTGGGGTCAAGCTCAACCACCCCTGGTGCCAGAGGTTTGCCCTTTCTGGGTTTATTTGGGAAGGAGATTATTAAAGGACTCAAGGCTTTTTCTAACTGCAGGTGAAATGGACAGTGGATTTGAGCAAGAGGTTGGCAGGAACGGAGCAGCCAGGCAGCCAGCCCTGGCCTTGCCAGAGCCCCACAGAGTCAGACGGGCTGCAGGAGGCGGTGGGTTGATGCACAAGCCAGCAGTTCTTTCTGGATTTTGTCCTGCACCTTCATGTCTCCAGCCCTCGAATGGCAGCCAGGCTAGAGTTTGAGTCCAGAGCTGTTGATCCTAGTGTTTCTTTTCCTTTCCTTTTCTTCCATGTTGTGGCAGAATAGCCTACGATCACCTCAGCCTTTTGTCTTTGGGGGAGAAATGAGTGGCAACTTTGGATTCTTGGATTATGCTTCCTCTGCAAGAAATCTTGCACTGCTGAGAGTGGCTGACAGAAGCAGAAATTGACTTAAGGGGAGTCTTGCATTTATCATCTTTCTAAGAGGTTTTATTGATGGAGCGTCCAGAGCTGTAATTGGCGAGGCAGTGTGCTTGCTGGTGGATTTTCACCTCCAAGGGAGGGAATTTCTGCAGGCTTGAGCTGTGTCGTGGCGCAGCTGCTGTTTGCTGGACAGACGGTCTGGAGCAAACTTGTCAAAATGTGTGTTCAGCTGCTGTGCCTTCTGGTCTGTGGTTGGCAGGGTTGTACTCCTGCTGCTTCTCAGGATAGAATCATAGAATCATAGAATCACCAGGTTGGAAGAGACCCACCGGATCATCGAGTCCAACCATTCCCACCAATCTCTAAACCATGCTCCTCAGTACCTCGTCCACCCACACCTTAAACACCTCCAGGGAAGGTGAATCAACCACCTCCCTAGGCAGCCTGTTCCAGTGCCCAATGAATCAAAGAAGAGAGAAGAGATAGGTTATTTTTTTAATGAAATTCAGACAGTTAAAACAATGAACAAGAATGAAAGAGAGCGCCTTGTTTTCCTAGCAGTGCGTGTGTCCATGCTCACAGCTGTGAAGCCTTCAGAGCTTTAAACAGGCAGATCTTTATTTTCTGTCAGTTGTTGAATCACCAGCTTAGGTTGCAAGGCATGCTCTGCTCTCGCNTAATTCTGTGAAGGGAAAGGCATGGAAGGCAGCTAGAAGATAGAGGAGCTCTTCACCCGCAGATGCGATATTCTGAATGACGCTGCTGAACATTCTGCAGTGGGAAAAGGTGTCATTTGCTAGTGGTTTGGGAACAGATTTGCATGGTGTGAAGAGAGGTGTATGAAGCAGGAATCCTGAGCAGGGACAGTGCTTGTCTGTTCAGCCATGCCAGGGGAGCGCCAGTGGCTATCCTAACAGTGGAATTGTTGAACCAAGCTCCTGTGCTCAAGCCCAGGGTTTAAAAGAGTTGGTAAAAAATATAGTATGGCTGTGAGCTGCTCTGCACACGGGGATTAACTTTCTGTTTGCTGCCGTGCTTGCTCCCAGTCAGCCCCAAGGGCTTCTTAGGGTTTTGCTTTCTGTAGGGAATTCGGGCAACTGAAGTGGGTTTGGATTTTTTCACCTGATCCAAGCAGGATCAAGTTAGGCATTTCTAGCTCTGAATTTTGTAACAGTTGAAAAAACACAACACAGTAACCAAATTGGGTTTTATCTTCTCCCTCTGTGGATGAACCATGCAGTTTTATTGTTCATAGGTTAAAACCAAGAGCTTTATCATCTCTTTCCTCTCACTTCATAGTTAAAAAACCTGAATTTAGTACTCATATTCATTTTACTCCAATAAACCTGAGACAACAGCTGATTAAAATGACTTGGAACCAGCTCCTCTGAACAAAGCAGCAGCAGTTTTGCTAAAAGAGCATGACTACTTCATGGGTTAAAGTGTGCAGCAGCCCTGTGCTTGCATTTCTTCATCTGCAGTTAACTTGAGAGGTAATATTCACTCACCAGCTTGGGAGAACCCACCTTTTCCTGTCCTTTTCTTTCCTGCCTCCATCAGCTTTCCACAGCTCTTGCAGGAGCCTCTACTCCACACGCAGTTCCCTCCCTTCCGTCCTTCTTCCTTTACCTCCCTAAATCTTCCAGTGACAGCACATCCTCCCTCAGCCCTAGTTTTTTCCTGGCAAACTGCGTAGAGCCCAGAGTTGGGTATTCCCCAGGCAGGAGTTCTTCTGTCTTCTCATGACTCCTAGAGAGTTTGTTTCCATCTCTACCTTTGCTGTTGTTCAGCGGATTTCCCCTCATGACATCTCCTCATCCAAATTTGTGCCTTCCCAGAGTAATAAAGGCAAGTGGCTGTGTGCAAGCTTTGTGTTTCTTGTGTTTAAAGCAGATGCAGCAAACTCCTGACAATACTTAGGAAGGGGTGGGGTGGGTGAGGGATGACCTTTTGGGGGCCTTCAGCCAAAGGTTTTTAAAAGCCCTGTAACTAGTTGCTGCTGGGGTCAAGCTCAACCACCCCTGGTGCCAGAGGTTTGCCCTTTCTGGGTTTATTTGGGAAGGAGATTATTAAAGGACTCAAGGCTTTTTCTAACTGCAGGTGAAATGGACAGTGGATTTGAGCAAGAGGTTGGCAGGAACGGAGCAGCCAGGCAGCCAGCCCTGGCCTTGCCAGAGCCCCACAGAGTCAGACGGGCTGCAGGAGGCGGTGGGCTGATGCACAAGCCAGCAGTTGTTCCTGGATTTTGTCCTGCACCTTCACGTCTCCAGCCCTCGAATGGCAGCCAGGCTAGAGTTTGAGTCCAGAGCTGTTGATCCCAGTGTTCCTTTTCCTTTCCTTTTCTTCCATGTTGTGGCAGAATAGCCTACGATCACCTCAGCCTTTTGTCTTTGGAGTGGCAACTTTGGATTCTTGGATTATGCTTCCTCTGCAAGAAATCTTGCACTGCTGAGAGTGGCTGACAGAAGCAGAAATTGACTTAAGGGGAGTCTTGCATTTATCATCTTTCTAAGAGGTTTTATTGATGGAGCGTCCAGAGCTGTAATTGGCGAGGCAGTGTGCTTGCTGGTGGATTTTCACCTCCAAGGGAGGGAATTTCTGCAGGCTTGAGCTGTGTCGTGGCGCAGCTGCTGTTTGCTGGACAGACGGTCTGGAGCAAACTTGTCAAAATGTGTGTTCAGCTGCTGTGCCTTCTGGTCTGTGGTTGGCAGGGTTGTACTCCTGCTGCTTCTCAGGATAGAATAATAGAATCATAGAATCACCAGGTTGGAAGAGACCCACCGGATCATCGAGTCCAACCATTCCCACCAATCTCTAAACCATGCTCCTCAGTACCTCGTCCACCCACACCTTAAACACCTCCAGGGAAGGTGAATCAACCACCTCCCTAGGCAGCCTGTTCCAGTGCCCAATGAATCAAAGAAGAGAGAAGAGATAGGTTATTTTTTTAATGAAATTCAGACAGTTAAAACAATGGACAAGAATGAAAGAGAGCGCCTTGTTTTCCTAGCAGTGCGTGTGTCCATGCTCACAGCTGTGAAGCCTTCAGAGCTTTAAACAGGCAGATCTTTATTTTCTGTCAGTTGTTGAATCACCAGCTTAGGTTGCAAGGCATGCTCTGCTCTCGCTTTGCCAAGTGACACAAGTATTTGTCGCAATTCCAATCCAGCTGCTGTCAGATTGGCCACTTGCAAAATCCCAGTAAACAACCCCACAGGTCTTCTACTGAAACATTTCTGATAGTTGAAATTTTTCCAAAAACCGAGGACACAGCCCGATACAGTGCACTTCCCCATCAAAGAGAGGAGAAAGAAGAGGAGGCAGCAAAAAGTCTACATTACCCACACAGTTAAAACATAAGCCTCACTTACTTTTCATGAATTGTCTGTTCTCAACCCTTTTTGGGGGGCAGACTTACAGCCCCTCTGTGGAAGTGTTTTAACTGAGTGGCTAAGGAATAAATCAGGATAGCACAGACTGTGGGAATTCTGTGCCCCCAGTTTGTCTGTCTTGAACATTTTTATGTTTATAGGTGCTTTGTGAGTGTTGTTTTCTTATACAGTGGGCTTTCCTTTCTCTTCTGCCTCCATTCCCGTCTCCTGAGCACAGCTTCCCACGTTTCTTTAATGCAAATCTTGCTGTCCTCCCGCAGATAAAAGGTTGAGGGTATGCTTGAAAGAAAACCATGGAAATGAAACCATGTTTAGCTATTGAATCTCACAGAATCATCCATACTAATATGGGCTGCCCAGGGAGGTGGTTGACTCGTCTTCCCTGGAGGTGTTTAAGGTGTGGGTGGATGAGGTACTGAGAGGCATGGTTTAGAGATTGATGGGAATAGTTGGACTCAATGATCCGGTGGGTCTCTTCCAACCTGGTGGTTCTATGATTCTATATTGATTTTGTGTTGTTTTCTGAGTGGAAGAAACATATTTTCTTGGAATACATTTTCCTTGGGAGAACCACACCAAGGTCTGTGTGGCTCCAAGTGGTGGAACTGAGAACCTTTTCTAGCTGTACTTTCCAGCCAGGTGAATCAAGCTGGACATGTGGAGGACTCAGCCCTCTGTGGTAGTGCTAACCAAAGTAAGTGCACTCAGGAAAACTGAGTGGGTTTTGTACACCTGGACTTGAAGGTAGCATATAAAATCATAGAATCACCAGGTTGGGAAAGACCCATCAGATCTTCAAGTTCAAATATTCCTTTTATATGTTACACCCCTAAGAATTCCTTCAGGAGAGCACGTTTGACAGGTGATTGCAAGAAACCTCCTGCTATGTCCGCTTGTGACAGTCAGAAAGAATTGTACCTTGGGATCAGAGCTGGGATGCTCAGATGGTCGGGGATGTTTGGAGAGGAGGGGACGCATAACTTGCAGATCTAAAAATTTTCTGTTCTGTGTTCTCTTTTATTCTGGAAGTAGTAATTTCTCTGACCTACGGAAAGCTTGTGAGCATCCTCCATCGTGCCAGCATTGTCCTTATCTGCATTCATGTTTCCTGGTGTGATGTTGGATTTTTGGTTCCGTAAGATTATGCAGCCGTTATTTCTCCAGGTTTTATCTTGCATGTTGAAGCAATTTCCTTGGTTAAACTTCAGTGGAGAGTTTCTGTCGTGGCTGGCTTGAGCAATTCCATTACATACAGTACAGCTGCAACATGAGGTTCCTTTGGGAAGGAGTTCAAGTAATTATTTTAATATGCTTCATTTTCTTTCTGATTAGAATACTGAATATACTTTAATGGGTTTTATAAATAGTAAAATTGTGTTTATACCATCATCCCAAACCCAAAGGACTACAGATAACCCTGTGGTCTGTGTAGTGTTACAGCTGCGCGTGCCATCCGGTCATGTTTTCGAGCAGAACACAATTTTAACTACACCTGGGGTAAAATGCAGCAAGGGCTTAACAGTTCAGCGCGACGCTTCATTGCAGCATCAGGCAGTAAGGGAAGAATGTGTAATTCAACTGGAATTGCAGGGGGAATTTCATCAATGTAAATGTAAATACCCAGCTCGGAATTTGCCCACCTTGCTGAAGTAGAAACGTCTGATTTTAAGAAAGATGTCACTTTTTTTTTTTTAATGGACCTGGTTCATTGTTTATAACGCATTAAAGCAGTCAAACTTACCACACACTTTTCTGTATACAGAAGAATTGTACAGCCAAGTAATGTCAGGGAGCTGGAATGAAATACCATTGCCACTAGCTGGCATCAGCTTTCAAATAATTCCCTTAGTCCTCTGAGTGAACTCTCAGCTTTTGATTTTCCCATCCTGTTTAACAGCAGTGTGCAGTCATTTGTAGCAGTGCAGAACTAAACAGCCATGAAGGCGTGCAGAAGGTGCCGCGAGCCATTCTGCAGATGCACTAAGCAGCGACTTATTTAACTGAGGCAGGTTTTGTAGGAGACAGGAGATCTTTTAGAAGGGATATAGGATAAATTTACAACCAGACAGAATCAAAAGTACATTATATTTTTACTTCTGCTTTGGAAGAGGATGGAACATGTTTAAATCTGCCCAATTACATCATGTTTTGTTTCATGGACTTCACAATAATAGGATGACTCAGGTCCTTAATTAGAATAAAAAAGCATTACCTCATCGATTAGCCTGCTCCTTTCACCAAGGCACGGGAAATCTTTCATCAACAGATGCAGGGAACTGCTTGCAGATGAGACAGACTGCTAATGAGGGATGGATTCAGAGCTGTCCTGTTATTTTTCTGTTCACCAAATATATCAGAACCATTTGCTGTAGAAGAAGCTGCCTGTGGGGTGTATGCTCAGTTTAAATCACGGTGGGAGACTTGCTTTGCCTTTCATCTGATGCTGTCAAGTTCCTAATTCAGCAGACTTAATAAAACCATTGTTCCCTTTTCCCCGTGGATCTGCTACAGAAGTTTCTGTCTTACTTTCAAAGGATCAAAGAAGCGGCTCTTGAAAAACCATTTTCGGAAGCGAGCTGTAAAACTTTGCCAAGAATGCATGAATTATCCATTGTAACTATGAGCTGGTACTAATTAATACACCTGAGGATCACATCTCTCGCCACTGCCCCTTGCAGCAGTTGGCTGGATCAGGAATCATCTGAAGGGCCAGCAAACGGAGGAATGTCCTTAAGGACAGACACACGTCTGGGACTCGACAGCTCTTCATTCTGCATTTCAGTTTCTCAGGTCACATCACAGTACTTAAAAGTTATATCTTTCCATTTTCCCTTTGGCAAAAGGAATCAAACTGGTTTTACAGGTCTGCCTGGGGAAAAGTTTCCCTTTGCACAGAAATTTGGCATTCAGGTTGTGATTAATGACAATTGTCATTGAAGAGAAAGAAGTGCTTTCTATTACCTTCCATAAATTTTGGATAAGACTCAAAACCTTTCCTTCCATATTGCCTGAGATGCCCAATTATGTCCAGATCATAAGGAGGGGAAGATTTATCACCACAGGGAAATACACACAAGTGGGAGGTGATTTGACTGTGGCTAAACTAGTAAATGGAAGCAGACTGGAATTGTAGTCTTGCTCTGTGCCAAGTAGGATGAAGTAGCTCCTGTCCAACAGCTAAATCCCTTTGCTCCTCAGAGCGAGCTGGGCGCATCCAAAACAGAAAGGCCCCTGAACTTGTGTTCATCCCTAAATTGTGTCCCAAACATCATTTAGGGAAGCAGTAATTAGCCTGGGCCAAATTTGTGCCAGGGAGTGTGTTAAAAACTGTCAAGACGAATACTGTGTGATGTTCTCTCAGCCCAAGACCTGACAGTTTATTTGCTAATGTAAATATGACTTTTCATTGTCAACAGGACAGCCTGAAGAAGGTGCACATTTAGAAGTCAGGATTTGTGCCATTGAGGATCTGCAATGAGTCTTTTCATGGTGCAGGTGGTGCTGAGTGTGTCTGGCACTTAAGGATGCTCTATCAGCATAAAACACCAAGGGCATTTTGCAGCAAGGTGTAGGTGGCTGCTGTGGCTCCTGGAACTCCTGGCGAGAGTGGGCAGAGCTCAGGAACTAGGCCAAGACTGGATGGGTGCAGCCACCCTGCTCTGAAGTCTTACAGAGTTCAGCCATCTGAGTGTGTCAGTTGGCTAGGAGAAGGTCTTGACTTGGGTTTTTGCTGGCGTAGGCTCTTTTCTGAGCTCACCTCTCTGAACCATGATCTTCTGTAATAACCACTACATATTTGGCACGATGCGCAAACTGGTCAGAGTGGTTTGGATGGAAGATTTCCAAGCTTCGCTCTGCCTTGCTTTATTACTTTTTTTTTTTTTGTCTGTAATAGCATCCGAGGCGTTCTTGAAGGCATCATTAAACACAAAACACAGTGTCATACCCTCAAAACCACCTTACAACATTATCTGAACCCATTTGCTAAAGACGTCTCATTTTTCATCTGTGTGATGGGTTATCTGCCAGCACAGGCTGTTGCTGTGTGTAACAGTTTTGTCCTGGAAACTTGTTCCCGAGTCATCCGTCTTTCTCATCTTGGCTATGAGTGACAGAGCCGTGGCCCCAACTGTTCCTTTAATATGAAATAAAGCAAATGCGTTCTTAAGAGGCTCCCGAGGGCTAACCCTCACCTCCTCCCTCAGGGGCTGTTACAGCAAACCCTGACCTCATTGGAGCTGATTTTATTTGTTCAGTGGTGCTGCCAAGAGACAAGGGCAGTGCCACACAATGCAGGATATTCAAATGGGAAGGAGAAGCATGTGGTCCAGAGCTGCTGGCCAGCGTCTCAGGGTTTCAGTTCTTAATTTCAAAGACATCATTTTTAGGCTGCAGACAGCTCACCTCTGGTTTTCAAGACCACATTTCATTTCTGATCTGTAAAATAATAGTGCTGGCATGCTCTGTCATGTGGAGGTGCAAAGAGAGTGAATTCCAAAGGCTGTGAGGTGTGTAGGAGCTATCCAAACATTGAGACTGTTGGCCGTTAGCATTGTTTTAGTTGGCCTTGGAGGTGGTGGGAGATGTGACACAGCCTGTTGAATCCCTTACTCTTGTGGAGGAACTTGCTTGGTCTGCCAGTTGTTTGCTAGCTGTTGGCAGCACAGCACCATTGCTTGCAGAATGCGAGCCATTGTGTGGCTGTTGTGTGCTGCAAGACGTTCTTTCCTTCAACATTGCCACAGCCACTGTAACGCCAGGAACTAGAAGCTTAAAACATTGTGCAGTTACTTGTAATTGCTACTCCCCTGCTGTCATCAGCATGATTTCATCACTTTTCCACTAGTTCCTCCCACTGACACAAACCAGTGATATCATTTCTGCTCCTCCTGTGTATTTTGTGTAACGAAAGATCCCCCTTTTCTAAACCTCAGCTGATTTCTCACATCTCTCCAACTTAGATGGCTGAATTTCACCAGATTCTCCATTGATGTGAAATGGTGTGACTTTAATACCCTGAATCCACGTAGAATTTGTGAGTCAGCAGACTGGCCCAAAGGATCAGATTACTTGCCCAGGCTCACCCTGTGAGTCAACAGCAGCTAACCCTGAAAAGAACTCTCCTTGGGCAAATAGAGCATGATACTCTTGCTGCTTTTTGCATCTACAGGGGTCTGAGGACTAATGTTGTCTGGGATTTGAGAATCAGAGATGGTTACCAGCACTTCTACCTACAGCCTCTGTTCCCTGATGCATTTTCCATGCCACATCCCTTGCAGCACATTAATCTTCAGCATTTCAAATCCAGCCAGCCCCGGGGGGGGCGGCTGCCAGTAGCACATCATTAGGTCGCTAAGTAGGAGCAAGGTCTGCAGTGAATCAGTTGGGTGGATCTGCAGGCTCATGTCACTTGTGTCGAGTCATAATTCTCCAGGGATGTGAGATGCTGGTTGGAGGCCTCACTAAGATCCATCTGCTGTCTCTGAAGAGTGCTTTGGGAATAACAAGTGTCGCTCTGGGTGAGCTGAGCTCTGAGAAGGGTTTTTTTTTCCCAATAGGACGAGAATTATTTCGGTTCTGATTTTAGAATATTGTCACAGCTGTTAAATAACACCAGTGCTGAGATGGATCTCATGCATGAACTAGAATACTTGTAAGGTCTACTTATTTCTTCTTCTTTTAGTCACATGTTTGTGGATTGCTTGCATTTATCATATTTCTGCGATTCAGCACCTGACCTCGCTCTGCTCCATGATGGGCTCGCAGTGCTTCCCCAGCTGAACCCGTCCCTTCAGCCTGACAACCAACCGTTGTGTGTGCTGAACTCAATGCTCAGCCCCTGAAATCAGTCATCTTGCAAAAGCTTGTGCGCTGAGAAGTCAGGCGAGTTAGCGATAAAAGTGTAAGTAGAAATCCAATTAAAAAAACGTGGAACTATGTCAGCTATTTTTCCGCTTGCAGCTGCCACTGCAGGGACTCAGTGCCTTGCTTAGGAGGGAGAGTTTTGTGTCTTCCATGCTCCCTGGTGTTACTATTCCTACATTCATGACCTCCAGCAATGTCTGCAGCATCAGAAGTGGAATTGCTTCATGCGGTACATATATCCGTGGCCTGGGGAATATTTCACTCAGAGCAATTTTAACTTACCTCTGTTACAGAAAAAAACAACACAGGAAACCTCTAGGCAGGAAAGCTGCATTTTCTTTTTGTGGAAGAGATTTTGATCTTGTGATCAGCGCAGAACATGAGGCTGTGTCTGCAACAGCATTTGCATTTAGCTCTGACAATGTCTCTCTGTGTCCTTTGCTATTTTATTTCCTGTGGAGCCATCTCTGTGTTGTGGTGAGAGGTTTATTTTACCCATGGTGCAGCCAAGATTAAAAAGTGACCTCTGTGAACAGCAAGATGCGGGAGAGGGAAGCTCAGACTCATCTTCCCTCCTCGGGCTGTAGGATGGAGCAGTTGAGATCCCGCAGTTTTGAGGCGGTCTGCATCTGAGTGCAAATCCTGCTTGGCTGCTGCTGGAATCTGCTCACTGCCTTGGTAACCAGCCCTCCTCTGGCTTTTCATAAGCTTTTTAGATGTGGTATGACAGGTTCGTCAGGCAAAATTTTAGGCTGGAACGTCGCTTGTAATTTGCTAAAGATGTTCTGTAGGTTGTCTGGGATTGTGGAGGTAGCAGGCAGAAAAAAGAAGGGTACCTTTCAGACCAAGTTTTACCCAGAGCTTCTGGGATTAGATAGACCCACTGCAAACATCCTCTCTTGATATATTATCTGTTTGAGGCTTTTCTCTTCAACAGGCAGATAAAAACTAGGCTTATGCCTGCAGTCAGTGTTCTTGGACCCACTCTACTTTTGGATGCAGTGAGGGGGGAGCTAATGTGAGGCAGCAGCACAGGGGACATCATCTCCTGAGGAACATGACTCCGGGCCGGGAGGCTGTCAGGCATAGGTAGCAGGAGATGCTGCTGGATGCGCTTGCGTTCTGTTTGTGAGGAAGTAAAGATTAAGTAACACAAAATGAAACCTTTGCAGAGTAGATGTGGGACAGTCAGGCTCTCTGTCCCCAGGAGGAGGCACCAAACTGTTGCAGGTCCTGCTGATTTGACGTTAGCAAGGCCTGTAGTGACAGAACAAGGGTTTTAAACTGAAAGTTTAAATTGAACATAAGGAAGAAATTATTTAAAATGAGGGTAGTGAGACACTGGAACTTATTTTCCTGAGAAATTGTGGATACCTCATCATTGAAAGTGTTCAGGGTCAGGCTGGCTAGGGCTTTGAGTAACCTGATCTAGTGAATGATGTCCCTGCCCATGGCAGGAGGGTTGGACTGGGTGCTCTTCAAAGATCCCTTCCAGCCCATCCCATTCTGTGAATCTGTGGTTCTGAGGTTTACAGGTTTGAGTGTCGAACACTTCTGGAAACGAGGCATCAGCTTTCAGTGCTTTTTCAGGAATTGTTCAAACACGTCTCACAAGAAGCTATAGTGTTGTGTTCCTGTGTATATTTGGGTTTTTTTCACCATTTCAGTGTTGAAGAAATGAATCACTTCTCCAAAACGGTTGCTGTTTACGTGCTTAAGCATTCTAACCACAACACTGGATACTTTCGCTGCCATCGATTCCCTGTTTGTGAGGCCTTATTTTTGTGCTTGCTCCTGAATCTATTGAGCGTTTGGCAGATAATATGCTTGCTAGCTAGTTTTTTCGCTCCTTGTTTGTTTCTGCTTGGTTGACTCTGATTGTGAAGCTGCTCAGGACATTTTGTGAAGAATGTCTCATAAAGGGACAATGCTGTCAGGTTGATTTCATTGCAGTTGTCATATTTATGTTCTTGTCACACATTTTATTGCTGAGTTACACAGCATGTAGGCATCACTTTGCAGGCACGCAACGTAGTACTTGCTCAAGATATTACTGTCTTTGGAGTTACAGACCTGTAACAATTATTAATTAGTGTAAGGGAATTGATTTTTTCCTTGGAACGTAATTTTTACAGGGTCAAAACATAAAGCAAAGGCCTGTTCCTGAAAGTAACTCCATCTTGAATAATGACCTTAAAAGAAATAGATGAAGGAATAACATCTGGCAGAGCTTATTAAGTTGAGACTGTTAATCCTATTTTTTTCCCAGTAAAGCCTCCTTTCTTCAGAGAGATTTTATGTTTTAAGTTTTAACCTGAATTTTATCTTTTACTGAAAACTGACTGTTAAGCAGCCTTACATATGTTGGTCAGCAGTTATAGCTGTTTATTGCTTGTGATCAGCCTCAGTGGTTCCTATCGTTCATTTTGATAGGAACGGTTGGACTCAATGATCCGGTGGGTCTCTTCCAACCTGGTGATTCTATGATTCTCCTCCTTTGCTAACTTGCCTACTGTTATCTCTGCTTAATTTCATCCCTTTTGTTTCCCTATATCCTCCCTTCTGCTTTTTTCCTACTCTCCCACTGCAGCTTCTCTTTCTCCTTCAGTTGCAGCTTGTGATCTATTTCAAAAGCATAATTCGACCTACAATAGTGATCTCCAGAGTTAAAGCACAAGAGGAAGAGTCCAGAATAGAGGTCTGGAGGGTAAGAGGTACATGATGCAGATGGGGGATTAAAGCGAGTTGAAGATGATGAGGAGGACCAATTGTCAGTCTGGAGAATAAGACAAGACTGCAGATCCTTGAGGTAGAGCAAGAAAGTGCTGATACTGGCCAGAAATCTGTGGAAATGGATTGAGGAGGGATGAAAAGGGGAAATAGGATGATATTAGGCAGAAATTGCAAGGACAAAGCACAGGGAAAATAGAAAGTGCTCTAGAAGATGGAAGCAGAGCAAAAAAATCAATGTTTATCTCCTTTAATCAATTTGACATCAAGTCCTACAAACATACAAATAGAAAAAGAGAATTAGGGTCATAATAAAAGCTGGTAATTCACTGAGCCCAGATGCTGCCATCATCATGCTTGCCTTGTAGCTCTTCTACTAGTTCATAGACTGAACAGCAGGATATAAGAGTCTCTTCTCCCCATCTCATGGAGAAGAACCAAAAAGAGTCTCTTCTGGTTTTGTTTCTCCTGGTGTGAGGTGTCTGAGTGCTTAACCTAATGCAGAGACAGCTCAGGCTCTCTCTCTTTACCAAGGAGCAGATACCTGTAATGCTGAAGTGAAATCCCTGCCCGCAGGAGCTGGAAGAGAGAAGCTTCTATTGTCCTGGTCCTGCTGTGGAAGAAAATGGTGGGAAGTCTCAGGACTGCTGTGTCAGTCCTTGGATGAGAAACTATTACTAACCAAGCCTGTAGGCTCATGTGATTCTGGCGATGCCTTAATAATGAATGCTCTTTTCTAACTGATTATATCTGATTATCTGGCTGTCATTAACTTTGACAGATATCAAGACTGTGTTCACCAGCCCATGCTTCTTTGTGTTGTACTTTTCTAACTTTTCCAATAGCTAAAATAGGTTTATTTTTATCCCTCTATAACTTCCATGAAGTTTTCAACTGTGTTGAGTGCTTACATGTAGGGTGCAGAAAAATTCCTGGCCATTTTTTTCCAAAACACATTGCTGTGTGTTATCTGGTATTGCAAATGTGCATCATTTTAAGGATAAGAGGTATTTCCCTGTGGTCAGAAACTCTGAAAGTACCATTCTGCTGCTTTGCAACTGAAACCCAAAATATTACTGAGTATTTTTGGCTTTTTCACATTATTATTGGCAACTTTATTATTCCAGTCTTGTTCTGGAGCAGTGTCCTTGCTGCGGTTTAATTTAGTTATGAATATATTTTGCAACTTGCCTTTTGTTGTCCTTAACTTGTTTCAGCAAGTCTCACATCCTGGTTTAACCTAGAAAAATCGAATGGAAATGATAATGAAGGAAACGAAGCTGGTGAAGGGGCTGGAGAACAATTCTTCTGAGGAATGACTGAGGAAACTGTGGTGTAGCCTAGAGAAAAGGAGGCTGAGGGGAGGCCTTATCACTGTCTACAGCTGCCTGAAAGGACGTTGTAGCGAGGTAGGTTTGGTCTCTTCTCCCAAGTGACAGGGTGAGAGGAAATGGCCTCAAGTTACACCAGATTAGACATCAGGAAAAATGTATTTACCAAAAGGATTCTCAGGCACTGGCACAGGCTGCCCAGGGAGGTGGTTGAGTCCCCATCCCTGATGGATTTTAAAAGATGGGTAGAAGTAGTGCTCTGGGATCTGGTTTAGTAGTGGACAAGTATGGTTGGAGTCAATGATCTCAAAGACCTTTTCCAACCTAGCAATTCTATTATTCTGGGATTCTCTGATGAACAATTTTCCTTTATGTTAATTTTCTTTCTTTGCAGTGTGCTCTGTAACCCTTGTTCCCTTGCCAAGCATATGTGCTTTATTAGTTATTTAGTTGAAAACCTTTGAGGAGATGTTTCTGTATTGTGATTATTGCTAATGAGCTGCATACCAAACAGAAGTTGCCCATCAATGGTCTTGTCATCTGTTTTCAAATAATATTGTTAAAGGATGTAATCATAAAGCTTAAGGACAGATTATAAATATGGCTTGGCTTCTTTTAGGAGGAACAGGGACCTCTGTGTGCTGAGCCCTTCAGAAAAATCTCTCTGCAAATGCAGGTCTCTAAACGAGAGCTGAACTCATGAAAATCTGTTCCTTCAGGCTTTCTTTCCATCTGTTGCTCTGGTGGAACAATAGTCAGAGCTGGCCTGATCTAGGGGCTGCAGCAAAGGAAACTTTGCCTGCAACTGAATGCCCTTCTGCCAACTGATTTTTAATAGAGGATTTATTCCATCCATAATGCATTATCTTATTTTGGGATATGTCAGGGCCGTTTAAAACACTGTAAGCTACTGTGGTGTCCACAAGAAAAAGATTACTGTGTGAGGTAAAATATCCCTGCGGCCAGCGCTTGTCACAATTGCTCAATGCTCAGCAGTCAGGCTGTGTTGAGCTGACGGGCTTAGAATTCCTATTCAGCATCCTTTGCCCAGAGCAGATGAGAATGACCCCTTTTGTCTTGTCTGTTATTATCGGGCGGCTGTTGGAAAATGAGCTCTGTTGAATGAAAAGAAAGCAGCAGATGACATTTTGTTTTCTGCATGAACTAGTGTATAGATTCTTTTGTTTTGTTCAGAAATGGTTTTGAAGATGTGCTAATATTGCTGCTATTTTAGCAGCAGTTCTTTTTCCAAGCTTGAACCTAGTTGTGCAGGAGTTTGGGTTTCTATTTATCTTAGTGAGCTCTTTCCTTATAAAATCCCCTGCATACCTAAAATAGTGACATGTAGATAAAATATTCATATGTAAATGCAAATAGTGATATGAATTGTTAGTTCAGATCTTACTGAGATGTATAAGGGTTTGGACTTCTTTATTTAAACCTTTATATAGTGTCTTAAAAGTGCTGAAAGAGCCTTGCAGTTCATGAACTGTTCATAGTGTTCCTGCCCATGGCAGGGGGAGGTGGAACTGGATGATCGTAGAATCGTAGAATCACCAGGTTGGAAGAGACCCACCAGATCATCGAGTCCAACCATTCCTATCAATCTCTAACCCTTGCCCCTCAGTACCTCATCCACCCACACCTTAAACACCTCCAGGGAAGGCGAGTCAACCACCTCCCTGGACAGCCCGTTCCGGTGCCTAATGACCCTTTCTGTGAAGAATGAGCTTTAAAGTCCCTTCCAACCCAAACCATTCTATTATTGTATGTATGATTGTATATTCTGAATAAGTCTTTTTTAAATTTATATTACTGTAACATTCCTTTCCTGGAGCATAATCTTATTTCTATAAAAAAGAGATGATCACATTTTTCGAATAATAAACACTGAAATTTTTTTGTGTGCTGAGATTATACTTTGAATAACTGCCCTCACTGTTTTAACCCAGAAGTGAGCGTGGGTTATAGGGGCTCCTCTCTGCACATTACAAAATATACCTCTCCCACATGCAGGTCTGGAAGTCTGACTTGGGAATGTCTTAAGTCATTCCCATAGCTGTTTTCCACAGTTCGCCACAAAGCTTTCCTCCATGACTGATGTGTCAGTGGGAGGTGGAGGCTGCCAAACAAGTGACCTGCATTGTGTTGGTAAACAATAACATGAGAATTGTGCTCACAGGAAGGGTGAGATTTGAAAGTGAGTCTCTTATGCATGCAAGGTTTTGTTAACATTTTCATGGGTGATTTCAGAATCGGTTGGGAGCCAGGAATCTCAATAAGATTTCCAAGTGAGCCAACTGCCTGACTAGATGGAATCATACATACGCTCATTTTGATCATCCAGTTTTGGTCCATGTCACTTAAGAGGACGGTCTCTATCTACAGTCACTTATGAGGCAGTTTGGCTCCTTTTGGACTCAGAGCAGAAGACAGTAGTGTTATTTGAGTCATTCTCACAGTGCTTTGTAAACAGAAATCAGTGAGTTCAATTGGGTAAATAGGTTTAGCTGAATGAAGCATACGTCATCTTTAGGGCTGGTTTGGTTTAGTTAAGATTTTAATATTCTCTAGAGTGATATTCCAGAGTTCACTTTTTTCAGTCTCAAAGAAATAGCAATGACACAGGTCATCTGCTACCGGGTGCAGGTTGTTTCAAATGTCAGATACCAAGGTTGTGAGTGTGATGTAAGGAGAAGGTGCTAATGAAGTGCAGGGCTTGAGTACAGTAATACCTCAGGAGACTAAATGTTCTGTCATTCCTGTCTTCCCAAAAGCCTCTGCATTCCCGTAGCAGCTTAGTGGTCATCGAATTAACCATCTCCTCTGCCTGAACACTAGTGTGTGGCTCTACAAGCAGCTCAGTTGCAGCTAAGTCCCTGGTGCCTTGCCTATGGGGAGGTGACAGGAATATATTGAGAGGGGATGCATGGGCAGGCAGACACACACTCAGGCCAGCTGAAGCTGATGGAGAAGCCAGAGCCTCAGACAGGCTCCTAAACTTCTTACACCTCCTTTCTCATCCAGTGACCTCTGGTCAGCAGTGCACAGCATGGACTGGCACAGCTAAATACAGAACCGTGGGAATCCTGATTCCCAGTTAGAGACTGACCTCAACAGAGTCCCTGTATGGATATGCTGGAATTACTTGGCATTCCGACTGTGGCTTCCTTAGAAGGGCAGCGAGGGGAAACATCTTGGAGGCAGAAAAACAACTTCTTCATGTTCCTGCTGGTAGCAGTCAAGCCCTGTGAGTTTGGCCCCGTGCCCCATAACTGCCCATGCAATGCCCTGGCAAATCAGAAAGCAAGTCAGTGTAAGTGGGCTGGCTAGGTGGCTAGACTAAACAGGGATTTATTACCAGGACCTTCCACTTCAATTAGTTTTGTTTTACGTGGCTGTTCCTTATGACACTTACTATGGTTCTTTTCCCATTCCTCAGTATCTCCCACCATTATGATACTCTATGCTGTGAATATTTCATCTAACTATTAGTACTCCTTGTTAACTTCACTGGAGTTGAGAGCTGTTGCTTGGAAATGTATTGACTCCTGCATATATGTACCTGTGGCATAACAAGCTTTTATGCATTAGCAGAGCTGTAGTAACTCTCTGAATGGACAAGGGGTCTTGTCGAAGACTTCTTGGGACCCTGTAGGTTGCCATTCACTTAGAATCATAGAATTATGGAATGGTTTGCGTTGGAAGGGACCTCAAAGCCCATCCAGTTCTAACCCCCCTGCCATGGGCAGGGACACCTCCCACCAGACCAGGCTGCCCAAGGCCCCATCCAACCTGGCCTTGAACATCTCCAGAGATGGGGCAGCCACAGCTTCCCAGGGCAACCTGTGCCAGTGCCTCACCACCCTCATCATGAAGAATTTCTTCCTAATGTCCAATCTAAATCTTCCCCCTTACAATTTAAAGCCATTCCACCTCATCCTATCATTCCATACCCTTGTAAAAAGTCCCTCCCCAGGTTGCTTGTAGCCCCTTCAGGTGATGCAGCGCCACTATAAGGCCTCCCTGGAGCCTTCTCTTCTCCAGGCTGAACAACCCCAACTCTCTCAGCCTATCCTCATAGCAGAGAATCTCCAGCCCTTTCAACATCTTCATGGTCTCCTCTGGACTCATTCCAGCAGTTACTTATCCTTATTATGTTGGGGATTCCAGAACTGGACATAGGATTCCATGTGAGGTCTCACGTGAGCAGAGTTGAGGGATACTTTGCAAGGAATGAGTTATGCAAATAAAGGTTGCTTCTTCCCCAATAGATTGGATTTAGTTGTGTCTACTGATTATTTTTGATCAATTTGTCAGCTCTGAAAGAGCCAGTCTTATAGTTTCTCTGTTCTGTTTTTAAATATAATGGCTTTCATTTTTTTTACCTTTTCCTTTGATACTTAGGTTCATTTTAGTGATATATTTCTTACCACAGTTAATAAAGCAATGAATTTGAATTTGTGTCGAAATCTTGAGTTAAAGTGTTCTGGCTTGTACATGTTATAAATTTAGATCTTATCAGGTTTTGGAAGAAGGCTCTTTTACAAAAGCTTCAGTACGAGACAGTTCTTTAAAGCTGACCTTTCAAAAGCAGCTTAAATTCAGTCACTTGAGGCGTATCTGTATGAAATATAAATCTGAAAAAAAGAAAGCCACGGAAGTATCTCCTTGTTTAAAAAGAAGGGTTGTGTTATAAATAGTTCAGCAAATCAATTTGCTAATCACTGCAGATACCTTTTGTATATGGAATATTGTATCTTCCAAAATAAGGCCACATTTAAGTTCTTCATAGGGCTTATTCTTAGGCCTCCAAAGGGCAGAATTTCCCATTGCTAAGAGATGAAGCGGTGGTAGAAAGGCAATAACATCCCTGTTTCAGTGATAGCAGACTTGTGAAAATAACTGGAAGTAACAGGTCTCCACTCTTTTGTCTGCAGCTGTAATCAGAAGAGGATTTTACAAGGTTCTTTAATGTAGTTGGAATGTATGTATAATCTTTTGACCTCGTTCTTAGTTTTTGATGACTGTGGCTGATAATTGGGTTTGCTTTAGGCTGAAACCTGACCTGCTCTCCTTAAAGAGCAGATCAAATCTTCTACTGAAAGAGGCATTCAGAGGGGCTACCGTAGAAATTGCAAGGCCGTGACTGCCAAAGGTAGGGATCTCTGAAGTATGGCAATTCCGTAGGAAGGACATCTTCTCCTAAGGAATTTTTCTCTTTTGGCTTGGCTTGAATTGGACACTTCATCCAAAGATTTTTGTCCTGTTCTCTAAATTTTATTTTTTATGCCATCTGGTTTGCCTCATAACTCAAGCTGCCCTACTGTGAAAGCTGCTTTGTAGCATCAGCTAGAGGAACGTGACTCCCAGGTGTGGGAGCAAGAGGCACACGCTTTCCACTCCTTTCTTGGAATGCGATGCAGCTCTTCTTGTTTAAGCTCTGTGCCAATGAGACCTCTAATCCAAATGAATTTTTAGCTTCTTTCTCCAGGGGAGAGGAGAAGATCTTTAGGGATTCATTTCATCCAAATATCCATGTTCAAAGTAGATGGAGTTGTCTGTTTCTTTCCACTGAGTAGAGAAGGAGGCAAAAAATTAACTTTGTCTCACTGTCAAATTTTAACAAATTTAGAGGAAGTTCATCCTGTCCTTGGTTCAAGAAGGTACTGGGTGACATTACTAAATTCTGCAAATAGCGGTCTGTCCAGCCAAGTATCCTCCAGTCAATGCTTGCTTTAACTATAAGGTGATGTGGTTTTCATATTATGATTCCTCTAGTAAGGATGAGAGGGTGCCTGACATCTTTATGAAAGGAGTACACACCGTCAGAAACAGCATCAAGCACTGGCAAGGAAATGGAGCCAGAATGTTTTAAAAACTTGTCCAAAGGGATCAGTGTGATAGACCAACCTGCACTTTGTTTTCAAGCCGTCCCTTTTCTGTCTCTGTATGACTGTGTTGCTGGAACGTCGCTTCTTTATTTTAAACTTTCTGTGTGGGAAGAGTAAAGCTGCTGAAAACAAATGTCATCGGGTGGTAGTTCGCACTATGCAGAATTGTTAGCCCTGCTTTCCAGTTCCCATTGGGTTCCTTAATAGTTCTTAATTCCTTTATATTCCTCTTAAGTCCTTTATATTCTTAAGGATATAAAACTTGAGCCCAGGTAGAGTATGTCAGCCCAGTGGTTCTTTCAGCTGAATATCCTGTTCCTGCCAGCCACTAACAGATGCATATGAACCTTTCTCTAATACTTTCCCAGCCTCCCTCTATTTTCAGCTTATGAGACTTTCTAGCCGTAAATCTCTCCTGTTAAATGAAGAATTGCAGCTGACTTTCTTGTCTCTCATGGTTTTAGAACTAAGAAAACAAAGAAGGCATCTATTCCTCCAACCAAGGAAGAGAAGCCCAGATTAACCATTTTTGAAGAGGACACAGATCCAGATGAAGGACTCTTTGGCCCAGAAAAGGATTTTTCATCAATCGGTTCTGGGAAGAAGATAAAAGAGAGTAAATCTGCTCTATATTTGTAAATATACAGATTGTTTCATCTAGAGAATGTGCATAACTGAACTTTTAAGATGTACTGATACAGAGTATATGGGCTAAATAATGACTTGGGAATGTTAAGGCAAATCTTCAACTGGGACAGAATCATCTGGAATCATTCAGCAGGAATAAATAAGAGCTGTAGTTCCCATAGATGTTCACCATTGACATTTTGGGTTTGGGTATTATTGGTCTGTGGGAACTGCCTGTCCCACAGTCACTCGTGCTTCACTAACAAAAGTAACGTGACCTACTTTTGACTGCAAGAAGAAAGGAGATCTACAAAGTCCTGAGGGTGCTGAGTATTGCTGCACTTTGTGCACTAGAAGTCCTTGTAAATTAAGAGTCGTCCTCATGATCTCTTTTTTTAACCCAATAGCCAGATTTATAAACTAGTGTTAATGCAGATTGTGTTATGTTTCACTACAGCATTTTCTGATTCCCCCTTCTAGATCTGAAATTATTCAGAGATCCAGACCTTGGTGGAGCGGTAAGACTGGGTGACTCGCTACTGCTGCCAGCTGCCTGTGAGAACAGGGAGTATGTGCTGAACACAGGTCCTGAGGAGGACACAGAGGAACTGCTGAGGTACGCGTCTCAAATCTGTCATGTATGATAAAGGTGATATGAGGAGTTATTTAGATCTCAAAGGAGATGACTTTGAGGGCAAAGCTTGAATACTTTGAATGCTAAGTGCAAATGAATACTTGTACTTAGATCTGTAAGGTCAGGTATGTGTCATGGAGCTTGGAAATTAAACATATTAAAAACAGAAAATAAAACATAAAAACAATTTAAACATAAAAAACCCAGAAAGACTTCTTGAGAAAGATNCAATACTTGTACTTAGGTCTGTAAGGTAAGATATGTGTCATGGATCTTGGAAATCAAACATATTAAAAAAAAAACCAGAAAGACTTCTTGAGAAAGATAGAGTACAAGGTATTATTCAAGACCCAAAAGAAGAGTCTTGAAGTCCCAAGGCATGTCATCTAGTTCCTGTTTTCTAACATGACACTTCCACTTTCTCCAAGCCATCTATGGGAGGTGAAAATTATCTCTATTAAAAAAAAAAAGAGAAAGGAAGCACAGAAAAAAGTCAGAATTCAGTTTCAGTGAGCTGAAATCAGGTGCTTTTGCCTACCATGAGAGGAGTGATTTTCTTCTGGTGGCTCACAGCCCTCCATGCCCTCTTCCAGAAAGAATCCTGTGCACACTTCCACAGCTGTAAAGTACTCCTATTAATCACCCTGCATTTAGTTCTTAATCTAATGGAAAGGAGGGCCAGAGCTCACAGTTACAGGAAGTAATAACATACTTGCTCTTACATTTACCTGCTCTCTTGTTAGTGTAGTGCTGGAACGTATCATCACTTAATGTGTTTTGGTCCTGACATCTCTCCCAGAAGGCTAATTTCGCCTCCACTGATAATCCTCAAGAAATCAAGCAAGGAGCCAATGCCCAGAGACACCAGGATCACCAGGGGATCTGTGCTGCAGTAGAATCAGGTTCATGCCATCTGGACCTCAAGCTGGTATCTGAATGAGGAGCACAACCTGCTTCCAGTGCTAATTCTTACCAGCCAGTTCCTGTTAGGATGCATGATTTCCACAGCAGGTACTAAACCCAGGAGAGACAATCTGTGTGTGGTTTCAAACCTCTCCTGAAGCAGGTGGTTTTGCAGCTATTGCTTTCTATGCATGCAAAAGCACTGGCTATCTCAGCAGTAATACCTAACTTCATTTAAACAGAGGCTCAATTGGGTTGGATGCCATCTCACATTACATCCTGACAGCCTACCTGATGTTTATAGAAGCTGATGGGGCAGGCCATGACCTGATTTAGCGCTGTGGTGTATTGGGAGCAAACACGTATGTGCTTGCAATATTTCATGTTTACTTTCTCCTCTGTTAGGAATCTCAGCATATACTGCTCAATCCAGGCTGTTCATACAGCTACAAGAGAAGGACCTATTTCAATGCAGTCCTTGCGTTATAATCCACTAGCCGAGAGAGCTTCTCCATCTGCCGTGTTAATGTCTTCTGGATTGGACGTCTTCTCTTCATCTGTGGCAGAGGACGGTCTCAGAAGTCTGCTCCAAGACAAGCAGACCATGCATTTAGATGAGTTTGGGGTCATTTCTGTTAGCTGCACACCCAGATGGTAGTGGAAATCCATGGGGAAAAAAAAATCCATTTCTTTTAAATTCCAGTATGACTCATTTATTCTTGAATTGTCCCAGTGCTTTCAGTAGTTGACAAGTCACCAAGATCCATTTGGGAATGAATACATGTAAAGAAGCTGGAAATCAAGCCAGCGATCCAGTGGGAAAGTTGCTAAGGGAATCCAGAAGTAACTCCTGTCTGTGCAAGAAGCATAGTCATATAAGTCAGGATCTTTTAACCTATTCAGGTGCCTCTGAAATCCCCCTGATGAACCTAGTTCACAGTGTTATCTGCACATAACTCTCNAGACCATGCATTTAGATGAGTTTGGGGTCATTTCTGTTAGCTGCACACCCAGATGGTAGTGGAAATCCATGGGGAAAAAAATCCATTTATTTTAAATTCCAGTACGACTCATTTATTCTTGAATTGTCCCAGTGCTTTCAGTAGTTGACAAGTCACCAAGATCCATTTGGGAATGAATACACGTAAAGAAGCTGGAAATCATGCCAGCGATCCAGTGGGAAAGTTGCTAAGGGAATCCAGAAGTAACTCCTGTCTATGCAAGAAGTATAGTCAGATAAGTCAGGATCTTTTAACCTACTCAGGTGCCTCTGAAATCCCACTGATGAACCTAGTTCGCAGTGTTATCTGCACATAACTCTCTGGGTGGACAAGGTGTATTGTCAAAGCCCTGTAGGCTGCCATTCACTTACAATCATAGAATGAAGGAATGGTTTGGGTTGGAAGAGACCTCAAAGCCCATCCAGTTCTAAACCCTTCCCTGGGCAGGGACACCTCTCACTGGCCCAGGCTGCTCAAAGCCCCATCCAACCTGACCTTGAACGCCTCCAGGGATGGGGCAGCCACAGCTTCCCTGGGCAACCTGTGCCAGTGCCTCACCATCCTTAGCATGAAGAATTTCTTCCTAATGTCTGATCTAAGTCTTCTCTCCTCCAGTTTATAGCCACTCCCTCTCATCGCTACATACCTTTGTAAGAAGTCCCTCACCAGCTTTCCTGTAGCCCCTTCAGGTACTGGAAGGCCAACTCAAGGTCTTCCTGAAGCCTTCTCCAGGCTCAACAACTCCAGCTCACTCAGCCTGCCTAGAAGAAATGTTCATCATGACTTGAACTTCACAGTCTTTTTGACCATGTTTTGAAGCCTAGGAATAAATCTTGACTTTGCCTTGTACATGACAACAATCCTTCCCCCCTCCCAAAGGAGGCTGAAGAAATCTCTCCCCAGCCCTCAGATCAGAGTGGGATCTGTGACAACCAATTCCTTTAGCGGACTAGAGCTGGGTAAGCAGAGGAAAACTGGCAGATGTCTTGGTCTGTTGGACATTCTCTGTTACACCTTCCTTGCCTGGACANGCGCTGTCAGCACAGCGCAGAATCCCCAGCATTGACTTGTAACTCCTCAGGAAGAGCCTGTTATGGAGACAAATGAGTCTGCAAAATGTGTGTGGGCTGTGCTTGTCACAACATGAGGGAGAAGAGAATATGATAAATGTTCTCATTGCAAACTGAAGACGGAGCACTCTGTGGATACCTGCTCCAGTGAAATGAGAGTTACTGCTTTAAATAGAATCACTTTACATTAGCAAGTGTTGAGCTTTGAGAGGAATCAGTTGCTTTTTAAATGTAACAAAAATATTTATTTTTATGGCAAGATACCCACGTCTACTCAAATAAATATCTTCCCTCTTCCTGTCCATTGACCAGCCTTTTGCTGGTTACTAATTTCTTGGCCTACCAACAAATATTAACTGATGATGATAGAGAAACTAGATGAGCTACCTCACTTGAACCACTGGCATTCTAGGTGCAGGCACTCTTTCCTACCTCTAGGTCTGCCATAATTCATCCGTGAGATGCCTGTAGGGCACTGTACTTATATGTCCCTCCAGAACTTGTGGAAAAGAGATAAATTGTTGTGGTAGGAACCAGCAAGGTCAAATCTCATTATGTTGCCTTCAGAAAAAAAAAGAGCAGGTCATACTCTTCCTTTATGGGGTGTGCTTTGAGGAAGAGGGGGATAGGTAACCAAGTATTTTTAGCTGATCCCTACCACAGGGATATGGAGCAAACTAAGCTCTTCTGAGAAGTCTTGGATCCCATTGCTTTTGACTCTTCCATGGTCCAAGGTGACCAACTGCAGAAAGATGAAGTGGTAGCTGATCAACCCTTTCCCATATGTTAAAAGAATTATTCTTGGGAATGGATTTAGGACCAGGTTTCTCTTTTCTTCTGCCATTTTCCTGGGTCACATCATTCCTTCTGGACGCATTCAGTCATTTACCTCTACTCTCAAAGCTTGCATTTGGGCCTGATTTCTGTTTAAGCTAGAAAGAGAAGTCGACTTCTGTAGAAACCAGTATCCTGCAAACTCTCCCATCATGGATTCTCGTGCAGTCTTATTTTCTCATCTCTATCTACCCAGTGGCCACAGATGTATAAATTAAGTTTTCATGCATCAGGACTGTGGTTGACCTCTTCTGCCTCATTAATCTAAATTGTGCTTCCCTGGTGTGATGGATCAGGTTTCTGTGGAAAACCAATGCTAAAATTGATCCTGTGAACGTTGCGGCAGCCCTGAAGACCCACAGAATTACATAAATTATCACACATCCTAGCCTGATATAATTATCACAGTTGTCTGAGCAGCCATTTAGGAGAGATTTCATTAGCTTCACCTTTGATAATGAATAGGGAGTTGAACTGGAATGAAGCAGCTGTCAGCATAAGATTTGTCTTTTTCCAGTGATGAGAAGAGCAGCAGCAGCAGAATCCCCATTCTGCTGCCCTGTGAGGCCAGATGTGGTCTGTTCTCTTCATGAAAAGGACAGTCTGGCTCTTTCCTTTGTGTTACAGCTGCATCATCCTGCCTGTGCTGTTAAAAGTTGACTTTTGGAGACTGAATTTTTGCAGCTGTGCCATCAGTGATGCAAGTGATGACCCTGTCAGGAGCATTACGTTGATCAAGGCTGAAGTTGTTTGTGAAACTGCATCCTAACAGTGGCCATTTATAAACAGCATTCAGTGCATACAGCTGCTCGAGCAGGTTTGTTAGCTGCAGGTTGTCCAAGGAACTGTTGCCATCCTTGAAGCAGAAAAAGTTTGTGTATTCTTCATTCAAGCTGTTAGCAGCTGCTGAATTCAGAGCACAACACTTAGGTCTTCAGACTAAGCAGGAGTCATATGGTTCACCACCTCCAGCAGCAACCTGATGAGAAAAGCTTTCTTGCTGTCTTGAGGGTATGAGAGCAGCAATGTTGGTGGGAGAGGAGCTTTGAGAAGCTCCAGAGGGTTTAAATCTAGGTCCTTTGGACAGAGAGTTGTTTGGGTGGTGGTCAGGAGGTAGAAGAGGTTGCAACAACTGAGTCAGAAATTCTTTGACCACTATAGGGCAGTTTCCCTTGCTTGTTGTGACCCAGTGGTGGGGAAGGAACTTGATTTGCCTGCAGTAACTTTCAGAAAACAAATAAATATCTGTTCTTTTCTTTACCAGTTCTTGGTGAGTTTTCTTGGTGGCCAAGAGAACTTGCCATGATGGCTTTCAAGTATTTATGTTCTTTTTATTTTTCCTGTGATATAGAGGGATTCTACTTAGGAACACTGCAAGAGCTACAAAGTAGAGTTCACCAACAGAACAGAAAGGCTTTGGCCAGATGGGAAACATCAATCCTTGCCTCACCCCTAGGGACATGTATAGATCGTATGGGATAATGTGGAGGGATGACCTTAAGTCCTGGTCTGTCCTAGTCCAGCATGAGATGCTTTTGCTAAGCTTGAGAGTCAGCAGATTTCATAGAATCATAGAATCATAGAATCATAGAATCACCATGCTGGAAGAGACCCACTGGATCGAGTCCAACCATTCTTATCAAANTGGGTGAGTAGGAACTAACTGGTGAGTAGGAATCTAACTGGTAGGCTGCCTTCCTCTGAGGACTTCTTGTGAGCATGGGCATATAGGACCTGTACTGATGAGTCTGTTCTCTGGTCCTCGGCCAGACAGCACCACCAGGTTGCATCCATGTTGTCAGTCTCTCTCCAGCTCCTGAACAAGGTGACTCTACTTGGCTCCTTGCTGAGAATGGTCCCTATCCCACATCAGCTCTGAGTTGTGCCTAGTAGTTTTTTGGAGAAGAGCTAATCTGTCCCAGACCAGCGCTGTGCCAGTGGTTCTTCTAGCATTTCAGCAGTACGGACTTTCACATTCCAGTGTCCAGACATATTTCCTGGTGCCGGTTAAAGGACCGATATGAGCTTCACTTGCAAGGGAAAGCAGGAGAGGAGATACCTCCTACACAGCCCCTTGTACTTTGCACTCCAGTGGTTAATTCCGGCCTTGGGACATGATCCTTATTAGACATCCCACTGTGTTTACTGACCATAGCAGAGGTGATGGTCAGCAGATACTTTGAAGCCTCCCACCTGGTTTTGGGTACAAGTCTTTTCCCAAGTCATATATGTGATATTATGCCTCTCTCTTTAAGTGAAAGGTGTCTCTCGTACTTGGAATTAACACCAGACAAAATAAAGATGCTGATAATAAGATAGGAAAAGATAGACGTCTACTATGCAAGAGCTACTCTGAGTTGCATAACCTAGCTTCAAACATGATCTTTGTATAGTTTAGCAAATGCTGGGAGTCTTTGCCTCTTGGTTTCATGACTGATTCTCCTCATTAGAGCGTTTCCAGCAAGCAGAGGTCACTGCCCCATCACGCTAGATGCTGTACACTCTCAGTCACTCCTGTCTCAGAGATCTTGTCCAGATAGACAGGACAAGAGTTCAGAGAAGCAGCATCTAAAGTGTTGTTCTTGATGGCAGCTGCATCTGTCTCCAAGTCAGAACTTGTTCTCTGTCTTGGAGTCCACACGCTGGCATTTATATCTTAGGACTTTGTGACAGCCTTTCTTCAGTAAAGGTTTTGATTTCTTTCTGTGTCTGGAAACAATGAGATTTTCCACCATTAGAGTCCATGAATCAGCACAACAGTATGACATGAATTTTAAACAATGTGGCACTGCTTTTCCATTACAGAAGAAGAAAAAGACTAATTAGAGAATGATTAATTACATGGATTCTCTGCCTGATTGTCTATAAAAAGATGGTGGATGGGGGTGGGAAGGCTCTTCCTTTAATCTTCTTGTTATTTCAGAATAGTTGCTTGATTTTTTTCCTTCCTCCTCCTGGCCTGGAGTTAAACATGGTGGTAGTTATGCATTGTGACAATTCATTTGCCTCTCAAGAAACAGAAGTCCTTGTTTCTATATCCGCCTGAGGCATTTTGTATTTTACCTCTTTAGTTTTCCAAAGACAGTTGTGTCTCACATGATCAAATGGTAGCAGATCAAACAGTTTGCTTATCGCTGCAGCATTGAAAAGCAGGTTTTGAGACAAAGACCACATATTGTCTGTGGGATTCTCTGTAAAAGACTTCCGCCTAACAAAGATCTTTTAAAACTCCAGGACAAAAAGGAGATTTATGTGGTCAGCTTCCAGACTTTGAAAAACCATCTCCTGCGAAGTTTTGGCCTGAAAGCGCACTGCCAACTCTCCTCACACCACCCCTAACTCCCCAAAAACCCCTCTCAACCCACTGGACTGCATCTTTTGGGGGTGTTTTATGACTGTGCTGAGTGGTTTTGTTGCTGCGGTTAGCACAGAAATTAGTATGAAGCCACACAGGGATTGAAAATTGAGGAATCTGTACCATCTAATGAGCTCGTTCTCAGGCAGCACGTCTAGTTTGAAGTCATGCTTCCTTTATATGAGCTGTATGTATATCTGTGTATTGTTCATCTGGTTATTATGGTTTCTGTTATTTATGGCCAAAACTTTATGACATGGACACTGATTCATTCAGTATTTGTTTATGCTAAGGCATCAGATCAGCTAACGAAAGCTGGGCTTCGGAAATACCAGCCCTAACATGTTTTGTTTATCACACAGCAAAGGGAACAAGAACATGTCTTGGCAATGGGATCACAGGTGTGATAGCTCTTGGATATCAAAGTTTGCAGCAAACAAAATTGCCTGGGCTTAAATGAAATTAATTTCTTCTATGTAGATGAGGGATTCAGAAGGAAAGAATCATAGAATCATAGAATAACCAGGTTGGAAGAGACCCACTGGATCAAGTCCAACCATTCCTGTCAAACACTAAACCATGTCCCTCAGCACCTCGTCCACCCGTGCCTTAAACATCTCCAGGGAAGGTGAATCAACCCCCTCCCTGCGCAGTCTGTTCCAGTGCCCAATGACGCTTTCTGTGAAAGAATACACAGACAAGGTGGTTTTAAGTTAGGTAGGCTGTGTCATCCACAGGGAATCCTGGAAACTAAGAGACATCAGAAACCTTTTATCTAAATAAAAGAGAACATAATCTCCAGAATTACTTGAGGCTTGAAATTTGAGGTAAGAGCAGGAGCTGCCTGCTGAAATACTAAGTCCACAAGGTGCAGCTCAAGGTGTAGAGCTGTGAAACAGTGGCCCAGCTCTGTCCACCAGTTGGTCTGTTTAGGCGTTTCCTAGTTTTAGATACTAGTGTTCAGAAAGTTGATTTTACAAGATTAGCCTTGGTTAAAACTTACGCTTTTTTAGATGCCCTTTGGGAGTCACAGAAAGATCTGATGTCAAGAATCATTTTATCTTAAAGAGCTCTGACCATTTATACAGCAGAAAATTCAGGCTAATCCCTTTTCTCTTTATGGCCAATTCACAGTAAGTGTAGTTTGTTTCAGCCTGGACACTGCAGTCATAATTTCCTCACAGCTTTTAATAACGGTGAACATAAAAAAAGAAACCCTGAATATTAACCAATTTTTCCTAATAATAGTGAAATCCTTTGCTAAGGGTGCTGGACTTCTTTGTTTGTGGCTTTAACGTTCAGACAACGTGCACTAGGGATTGAGTAATAAAGTGTCTCAAGTGCGTTAATTTTTCTGTTGGTCATATTCCCTCAGGGTCCTGACCCGTTGCCCAAATAAGTCAATTCCCAAATTATGGAAGAGCTCAGCTTTGCTTTAATTGCAAAACCCAAGCAATTTTAACTGTGTGCAGAAGGTCCCACCAATTGTTCTGTGTGGTAGGGGGAATTACAGTCTCTCTCCTAAGCCTACCAGTGAAAAGAGAAGGGGTGAAACCACAGTCTCATTTAGTCAACAGAGGTTATCCCAGTGACTTGCAGGGTCTGGATGATCCACCCCAAGTGATTTGAAGGGGTGTGGACGAACCACTTTCTCGCCTGCAGCAAGAAAGACAAAAGACAAGTGAGTGAGATGTCCAGAACTTGCCTGAAATACAATGAGATGAGACTCATTCATGTTTTGGGGACTGCCTGCCTATGGTGCTTGCAGAAGAACAGACTAAAAAGGTGCCTTCCTTAGTCTCCATGTATGGTATCCTGTTCCAGTGAGTGGAGCTGCTCTAACAAACCCCTTCCAGTCACCAGGGGCTCAAATGAGGAGCTTGAGAGTCTTCCTAGAGAGAAATAGTTATTACCTTTGCCCTTAGTCGTGTCTGCTTTTGCCCCTTGCCATTTGCCATAAGGTGGTTACGGGTGCTGTGACCAACAGAGAGCATCTAACCCATCCTCCTGGATGGAGGGGCTGTGCCTGGATGGAGGGGCTGGATGGAGGGGCTGCTATAGCAGAGACAGAGAACGAGCTGCACAGATGCTACCAACTTCTTTTTTTTTTTGTTTAAGAATCACTTGACCAGACTTTCTTATCCTCACAAGTCCTCCAAGAGTGAACTAAGTAAAACTATTTGAAGCGAATTTTAACATCAAAGAAAATTCCAATTTCTTTAGAATAACTCCTGCACCTTGATTTTCCCTCCTAGTTCATTTGTAGCCTCCCTGTCAGGCTGCCCTGTGGCTGAGGCAGAGGGAGTTTTAGTGCTGGCACTGCTACAGCCTAGTGGGTTGTTTCAGCTAATGCTGAAGTCTGGTAAAATTGTTTTTTCTATCAGTGCTTGTAAGCAATTAAACAGTTAAATACTTCCATTGCCTAAGATGCTACAGTCATAGAGAAAGTGAACCACGCTAGAGCTGGGGTTTGACAAGGAGATACCTCCTATTACAATCTTGCTCTTCCTCTTGATCTTTGGCTCCTGGTCCCTCATGGAAAAGATTTTGCTTATACTTCTTATATTTTTTTGATATTGTGAGCTGCAGTTAGGGGTGGAGCCTTTTGGAAGTCATGTGTTTTACAAGCATATATGAGGGATGCATTTTATCAGGGGCTTCAGTTTTGTAGGTGTTCATTACTCAGCTGATGATATGCATGGGTTGCTTGCTGGGTTTTGACTGCTTAAGTTATCTATCAATCGAGCCTTTGGGAACTCAACAACTGTTCCTACTCCTTATGGTATTTTGTTTGACCAGTGTGCTCAGAGAACCAAAATAAGAGGCTACTTTGATTCAGAGCAGAAGTTGCTGCGGCCTGTAAAGACCTGTGTAGCTCTGCTAATTTTTACTTTGCCATCTTTGCTATATCTTTTAGAGACATGGTGTTTCACAGCCTTCTTTCCCTTTCTTTCACATATTCACTTTCCAAAGACAGCAACCATTTGGAGTCACAAGACTTGCCCGTTAAAAGGACTTTCTCTTTCACTAGGAAGTAGAGCTATTTCTTAGTGAAATAGTCAGAAAAAAGAAGGTTGTTGTATGCGCTCACAGATTGCAGAACTCCCTCAGTTTCTTGGAAGCAAATATGAATATAGTATTTTTAAAGCCATTAGGTTTCTTATGGTTGAGCATGGGGGATGCTCAATCTCAGTCTTGGGGGCATGGGGATGAAGAGGAAGTAGAGCTAAATGTGAAATATTTTACTATCCCATGAAAATTTGTGAGCTCTTGAAGAAGAAAACCATCCTGTGACATTGAAACTTTTACAGAAAACTCTTCCTAAAAGAAAAAATTCATCAAGGTTCATCTTTTCTTGCAGAAAGTTTTATTTTGCAGGAGTGCTTTTTTTTTACAAAACAAGAAGTAGTTCAGAAATTCCCAAAATGTTACTGATGTTTTTTTCTCGTTCCAGAGTTGAAGATGATTTAGAGAAACTCTTGAAAGTAGCCTCCAAACCAAAGCCTAAGGTACCACCAAAACCACAGTTGCTTCAGAAGCCAGCAGTTCCCCGCAGGAGCGCTGATTCATCTCCACTGGCAAAGCCAAAGGAAAACAAGATTCAGTCAATGAATGAAGTGGACATTCTCCAGTATATCCAGGAAAATGAATCTATCGAAAACCAAGATGCGAGTCTTTTTTGAACATACGTATTTTTAACATGTGATGATGCCTTCTTGACCTAAACTCCCAGTGAGATCAAGTGAGGGTAGCAAGAACTGACCAGATCCCTCTGCTTGTTCATGAACCATCACAGAGAGAGCAGCAAGTTTGACTAGCAGAGGCGTGACATGAGGTTTTCAAAACAGTGCAGATGTGGAATAATGTTGCCTTACATTATCAGGGCTTTACAGGGAACATAGACATGTACATAGAATTACAGATGAGCTACTACTATTTCAGTATCAACATGGTACCGTTTCAGACAGTTTAGTCCCAACTGAAAATGATAAGCGTGTTGCACACATGGCAGCTATGGATAGTGTCTAGCAAAGGGTGTCAGGCAGGACAAGATATTGTTCCTGTCAATTTAGAGAGTGTATTTCAGCTCACTGGAAAGGTAATTTTGCTTTTATCTTCTGCATTTTTGTAGCGGCTCTTTTCTCCCCAACTGGTACTTCAGTAATTTCTAACCAGGAACTGTTAAGTATAGGGAACAGTTCTTTCTGTAGAGAAACACTGAAATCGCAGCTAAGATTGACAATCTGCTGCCTTCATTGTTGCACACGTGCCAGCTTGTGAGAGAACCTGCAGGTCTGCAAGCGGTAGATGCTACACATCTCTGATCCCTGGGGAGAATAGTAAATGACCAAGGATGGCTGAGATGGCAGCTCCAGATGTACGTGGAGGTTTGGATGTTGTAGGATACTTCTGAGCCTATTCAAGATTCACAATTGTGGATTTTTTCCAGCCAAACCTTCCTTGGCTTGCCCTGTAGTTGGTGGAGAGAGACAGATTGCTCCAGGACGTGATTCAGTGCAGGTGCCCTAACGGGAACTCTGAATTGCTCTCTGGAGCCACTGACTCTCTTTCTCCTTCTCTTCTCCTAGAGCTTAAAGAAGAAACCATGGTGATGAATTCCACTAAGATAAAATTATTTTTTTTACAAAACAGTGTTCAGTTCTTTACTATGACAATGGTTAAAACAAGGGAGGACGAACTTGAGGTTATCCAGTTTGGAGGAAAAAATAGGAAGAAAATATACCGGAGAAACTGTAATATACAGGAAAATAAAAACATGGTAGAACAGGAATCCCAGACTACATCCCTCTCAGGCTTAATATTTTGAATTTACATCTAATGTGAATTGATACTTCTGTCATATAGGAAGAGATTCCTGAACTCGTGCTGCGTGTGTTCTATATGTATGTGAAACCAAGCTCCCTAGAGGGAAAATATTGATATATTTAAGCCATATTGCTATCCTTAAATTTGCCTTTCTAATATAGAACAAAATAAATAGAAAGCATTATATATATATTTTTAAATAATGAAATTATCTCTATTAGTATTTCCTTTTTAAGCTAATGGAAAAGAAGAGAAAGGTATTTTGATTTGATGGAGCAGAAAAAAGCATAACGATTGGCTTTTATGTACAGTATGTTTCACTATAATAAAATATTTTGCTAGCCCACAGGTGTTGTTATTATTATTGTTCTTAGGTTGTACAGTAGCAGCAAACTGGAATTAAAGGATGGATTCCACTTAAAACATGAGCAGTGTTACAAGGTGTTAAAGTGCATGCTCAGCTAAAACCCTGTGTAAATAAGCTTGAAACCAAGAATGTAGCTGCGCTCATATTTCCTTTGAGAGCAGTGAGAGGTAAAACTATTTATGGGCAAAGACAGCGCCTGATCCTGTCTCTTGTGTTCTGGTGCAGTTAGGAAGTTTGTTTATCCCATCCTGCAAAGAGGGATCAAAAGCACTGAGGAGCACTGCTAAAAATACTGCATTGAGAGCCATGGATTTAACAATCAGCAAGCTGCTTGCAGGTCTTCACCCCTAGTGGGGGATCACCAAAGGAAAAATAATAAGATTTCTTGAAGTAAAATAGAGAAATCATAGAGGAACAGAGCTGGCAATGGCCTGGGAAGACTAGTTTGTCCACCATCCTGCCTTAAGCAGGAATATCTGGTCTGTGTCCTGCTGGTGGCAGTTCTCACTGACCAGGACAAGGTGTTATTCATGTGAGACTGCAACTGGAAGAGTTCGCAGATGCCATAGCATGTGTTACCTTGCATAGACGTGTTTCTAACCTGTCCTCAAAGATTTGTCTGGCTGGAGAGCACCACTGGAGACATCATAGTCTCCAAGGAGAATTTATGCTACAGAAATAAAAGGAAAATAAAAGGATGTGCCATAACAATTCTTTACCATCCTATTAGAAATGTTTTCCTACTGTTTGACCTAACTACTCCTTCCTGCCACATAAGCTCATTACTTCCAATTCTTATCACCACAGAAAGAGAATATAGACTTTTCAGCCTCTTCTACACTGAACAACTCTGCCCAGTGAGGGTGGCAGCAAGACTGATGAGGACATTGCTGCTGTACTGGCTTCTGAGGGCTTGGTGAACCCTAGATGAATGTAATTTAGCACTGGGTTTCTCCCGTGTTTTTAGAATTGCTACATATCCACATACCATTTTACCAGGGGCAATGAAATCTGCCAGCATCACACACTGCTGGGGTTGTTTAGCCAGGAGGAGGCTGAGGGGAGAATTCATTGCTCTCTATAACTACCTGAAAGGAGGTTGTGGAGAGGAGGATGCTGGCCTCTTCTCCCAAGTGACAGGGGACAGGACAAGAAGGAATGGCCTCAGGCTCCACCAGGGAAGATTTAGGAAAAAAATTTTCACAGAGAGGGTCATTGGGCACTGGAACAGGCTGCCCAGAGAGGGGGTTGATTCACCTTCCCTGGAGGTGTTTAAGGGACAGTTGGACGAGGCGCTGGGGAACGTGGTTTAGTGTTTGATAGGAATGATTGGATTCGATGATCCAGTGGGTTTATTCCAACCTGGTTACTCTATGATTCTATGATTAACGTCGCTTGGTGCGGTAACACAACGTGCAGCCTTTGTTCCAGCTGGGACTATGTTTTTCCTCACTGCAGTGTCATCTGTCTGCCTTCCACCACCGTGAAAAGCTGCTCTCAGAAATGGCTTATGCTTTTGCAAAGCAGTGGGAGGGAAGATCTATATTACTGTCATAACCATGGGAACATTCCCAGTAATACTAATGTAGTGACAGTATAGCTGTACCCACTTTGAATGGCCAAGGGATTCTTTGCCCCCAAGCCCTCCCCAGCGCTGTCATATTACCCAAACAACACAGGAAAGAAGAGCTGTTAATTGCCTCCTGTGCTAGGTTTTTAAGATGAATTTAAAGTCGATGTTTTCCTTCAGAAAAAAATCTATTTTTCCTGTTGAGGAGCTATCATAAAAGGATCCTTCATAAATCCTAGCATTACGCATTTGTTTTACAATGCAAATGTCTAGCTCCAGTAATATTTATAGGCACTTAGAGGTGAGTTACAGTCCTTGAATAAATTATGTATAATGAATCATTATTATACAAGGGAAGAATGTCAGACAAATGTAGCCCAGAAAAATTGAACACGCTATTCGAAATGACATGGAGAAACCACACAACATACTTTGCATCGTGCCAAAGCAGAGCTTTTTTTTTTTTTTCAATTCATGTGTACGTCACTTCTAGTAGCAGCTATTTTATTAGCCTGCTCTTGACAACTCTTGAAATTCAATTATGGACTCTAATGTAGTTCTTGGCTGACAGGCATCACCTTTGACATTAGCAATAGCAAGCTCATCAGAAGATTTGAAAAGCTAGAAAGTTAAATTTAAACCCTCACAAAAGATGTTTTCCTTAGTGATTAAAACTCATTAGAGGTATCTCTATTGCCTTAGAAGCTGCTTTTTGTTTTGTATAACCTCCTGCCTATGTGGTGCAGGACTAATTAACAAATAACACTACATACTTCATTATTTGGGTCACTTTTAAAATGTTGATGTCACCGGGCTGGGTATTTCAGAGATGACCTGTGAGTCATCTGCTCAGTTCTGTTCCATTGCTAAATGTTTAGGAAAGTTGATTCCCACATAGAATCCAAGGCTTGGTTCAGTCAGTGGCAATTTGGTTTGGGTATAAAAGAACATATATTAATTGAAACAGATATTTCTGCTAATCTTTGACCAGATGTTAGCTTCTGCAAAGAAGTTGAAATTGCTACAGTTGAATATGCTAATCAGCCTGTGATTTATGGTCATAAAAAGTCAGCACACTCATGGGGCAATTAGGCATTAGCTAATGAAAGGGGACTCTAAATGACCAATTCCTATGGTCAGTAGATTTAATATCGAGTACAAAAAGCACTGATATTTCACTTAAAAATGCGGCTGTCACTAATGTCACCAAGGATCCTTGAATCCTTGTGTGTGTGTCCATCAATCACATTTCTTATTGATTGCTGTGACCACGCATTTGTGACGGTTTAAACCTCCATAAGTCAAGAAGAGGGAGGGGGTTTACTGTGAGGTTTTTATCTATACTCTTGCTTCTCATCTCAACAGCAAGAATGGGACTGAATGTATCGCACCCATTCATTCCATCTCCAAACCCTTCTGATCCATTGCTTCAGCCCTCACCATGTCATTGATCTTTCATTACAGCTTTCTGCATGCGATTGATATTTAATGTCGTGCATTGAACCTGAAGAAGAATCGAAGTGAAGGGAAATCATTTGCTAGTGTTTCTAGAGAAGCTTCTGTAGGGTACACTGAGTGAAAACACTAGCACTGAAAGGTGATGATGGTAAATTAAATTAATAGTCAAATTAAGTGTTTCTGTGGGAGTTCAGAAGTCAATGGAGCTGCTGAAAGCACTGATAAGTCATAGATATTAAAGGACTAATATTTTAGTTTCAACCCTAGCAGGATGTAATGGAAGCTAAAAATTTATGTGGGGTCAAGGAGACACTGATTAGACTCATGGAACAGTGATCTGTCAAGGGTTATTAAAGATGCTGCTTAGAGCTTGAGGAGTCCTTGAGCTACAAGTTGCTGGAAACAAGGAAAATATTCATATTTACCTATAGTCATCTGCTTTTGGCTGTTGAGAAGAATACTGTAGTGAACTAACCCAAAACTGAATGAGTCACTTAGAGGGGATTTGGTGACTGAGAGAACAGAACATCCTCAGTACTTTATCATCCTGCTTTCCAGCACCCTGAATAAAATCCATCCACTGACCTTAGAACAACAGAGTCATTTTTCCTACTTACTCAGGAGAGATTCCTGAAGTCAGTGGAAACTTTGATTTGCAATATGTATTTTTTTCAAAAAACCCACCATATTTTACAAGCATTTGTTATATTTGCAGTGAGCAGTAAAAGCATCATTGATATCAGAGGAAGATTTTAGCTAATCTTAATTGCTTCTTCAGATCCCACCTCTAATGGTAGGATGAGTAGATACTATAGTTTGTCTAGGAAGTCAAATGTAGGGGATTTGCCAAGGGTAAGTAGGAAACAAATGGCATCATCTCAACACCTGGCAAATTTCAGTCGAATAACCCCCAAATAACCATCTGATGTGATGTTATGTTCTTTTTCAGTGAGGCGCTCAGGAACCTCTGAACTTGAAGTCATCGCCAATCACAAAAACCAGCCCACTGGCTCCTGCTGCATCAACAGCCACCAGGGTTTGTTGACCTCAGGTGTGTTATTTTTATTTCCAAGTGCCAAGGATCATAACAGTAATATCCATGGATATTAGCATAGATATCCATTACCTGTGGATATGCTGGCAATAAGGAGGTGTGGAACTGTTAATGCCACAGGGAAGCATTGTGGTTCTCATGGCATCTCAGTGTGAGAGTGTCTGTCACCCAGTCAAATTGGGATGATGGGTGAAAACCATCATTTTGTTGGGTTTTGGTAAAAAAACCACAAACCAGTCTCTCTTTGAACTCATTAAATGCTCTCTGGATGCGATTTAGCCATTTTCTGCCAAAGGCGATGTTTCAGTGTCGTTTACATCACCGAAGGGTTGTTTCCTGTACCTGCTGGGAGAGTCACACAGCCGATATCATCTGTCTAAATCCCATGCAGATCATTAGAAGCCTGGTGATGCTGATGCTTGGGGAAGGAGGTAAAGGAATAGGATGTGACACCCCTGCTCAAGCTTAATCAGCTTGGAGAGCACCACGGAATGGGAGAGATGGGACAGAATGAAGTAAGGCAGGTGCCTGATTTATACCCAGGGCATCAGAGCCTCTCATTTCCCTTGAAAGATTGGGGCTGTAGAGCTGAAACAAACAATTCGTTTAATGATTCTTTGGTGAAACGAGCATGTTTGTTTTTCAAATGAACATAAAAGCAAACAAAATAAAATTACAAAATTCCTGGGGTATCTACTGAGCCTTTTTCTTACTTTTGTGCTCATTTCTCTGTGCTTTTTAAGTTCATCCAGGGAATTTGTGCTAATGATTGCAAACTTCTAAGATTATTTTCTTGGCAATAATAATTTAAGGCGAATAATTTCACCTCAGAGGAGATTGTAAAGCTTATGGTTCAGTTTGATAAATTCTGGGTATGTTAAGTTCTCACTGTGAGCAAAAATAATCATTTCTTTACTTGAATGCTGAGAATCACAGCTACCCAGTGCTTTTCCCCTCACCTTGTGCAATCAAAATCTGCAGGCTGCTGTAATTTGTTTTCCTGCTTATGCCTTCCTGTGTCTTGACCTTTAATAGCTCACATATTTAATCTTGTGTACAGTCCCTGGAAGGAATTCTTTGCATCCAGAACTGCTGGCTAATTATAGCTGTAATGCTTTGCCTAAAAAGAAAACCTAGAATCTACATGGAATGATGTGGAAAATCTCTCTTTTTCATGAGGAATGGGAAAGATATCTGGGGCTGTTGTTGTCAGTGATTTAGTTTTGCTCAAGGGAGCACTTTCATAGCAAATCTCCAGATGGGCTTCGCTTACTATAGACTGGTTCCCATCACAGAGTTGCCATGCAGCTAATGGGACACTTGGGTCCAGGGGACCCAGTTAGAAGTAGAAATAACTTATAGATGTGTTCATATGGGCAGTGGGTGCTCTGTTTCAGCTTTGCAAATCCTCCCCTGTTGTGCTGCTGCACTTGCTGTTTGGTGGTAAATTAAGCTCAAAACATAGAATCTGAGAATCTGGGAATCAGAGGACCAGAGAATGGTTTGCATTTCAAGTGTCCTTTCAAGGGTTTGCATTTCAAGGGTCCATCTAATTCCAACCCCTCTGTCATGGGCAGAGACACCTCCCACTGGACCAGGCTGCTCAAAGCCCCATCCAGCCTGCCCCTGAACACCTCCAGGGATGGGGCAGCCACTGCTTTCCTGGGCAACCTGGGCCAGTGTCTCACCACCCTCATTGTGAAGAATTTCTTCGTAATGTCTGATCTAAATCTTCATCCTTCCAATTTAAAGTCATTCCCCCTTTTCCTGTTACTCCATGCTCTTGTAAACAGTCCCTCCCCAGCCTTCCTGTAAGTCCCTCCAGGTACTGGAAGCTCACTATAAAGTCTCCTTGGAGTCTTCTCCAGGCTGAACAACCCCAAGTCTCTCAGCCTGTCCTCAGAGCAGAGGTGCTCCAGCCCTCTGAGCATCTTCGTAGCCAGCTGACCTTCAGCCTGTTTCGTCCCACCTTTGCAATAAGGGGTTGTACTGAGCAAGCAAAGGGAGAAAGGGGCAAAATCACGGATTTTCAGGTGTCCCATGGTCTGTAGATGCTGGAGTGGATTTCACGGTACCCACTCAGGTGCACTTATTGTAACAGCTTAGTGTCTGCTTGACTGTCTCATCTCTCTAGGCCATTAATGAGTTTTGCATTAAGCAAACACTGGCTGAACTAAAGGAACAATGCTCTTCTGTATGTGAATGTTAGTGGGTGACAATCCCCCGCATCTTTGGCTCCTTGAAGATGTCCTTATTACTGACTATAAAATCTCTGTTTCTTCTTCCAGGAATCCCATTTCTTTCTAGTTTCAGCAGTGAAGGTAAATCATGAGTTTGGCACTGCCTTGCTTCATGTTTGCTGGAGAAATGGGTAATCACAGAATCACACAGTGGTTGGGGTTGGAAAGGACCTCCGGAGATCACCCAGTCCAATCTCCCTGCCAAAGCAGGTTCACTTGCATCATAGAATCATAGAATCACCAGTTTGGAAGAGACCCACCAGATCATTGAGTCCAACCATTCCTATCAAAATTCTATCAGATTCTACAGGAATGTGTACAAGCAGGTTTTTAATATCTCCAGAGAAGGAGACTCCACAACCTCCCTTAGCAGCCTGTTCCAGTGCTCCGTCACCCTCACTGTAAAGTTTTTCCACACAACCAGGATGTACCGGGTGGCAGGGTTTAGGTATGGGCCCCACGCTCCCAGGTTGTGCCTAGGGGACTGCTTTTAGCTGGGCCTGACAAGCATCAAGGCTGTTCCGAGCTGTGTTGCACTTGCTAGATTTACCAATTTTCCCATAATTGCAAGTCTGTGCATGACAACTCTGTTTTACTGAGTAGTCATGAGCTGACCCATTTCCTTTTAATGCAGTAATTACCAGACTGACTGCCTTCCCCTTCAAGGTACTGACCTGCAGTGGCTCATCCAGTAATTACTGTGCATGAAATCTGTAACGTCTGCATTTACCATGGCTTTTTTGATTAATTTCTGTTGCTGGGTTTTTTTTTTTTTCTTTTTCCTTTTTTCTCTTTTTCTTTTTCCTTTTTTTCTCTTTTTCTTTTTCCCGCTTGACCAGCAGATTTACCAGTTTTCTGAAAGAAAACCATGGGAGTTTTGGGCTTAACTATATGGTGAGAAGGGGAAAAAATCAGCAGTTCAGTGGAAAAAAATTAAACTGTTACCCTAGAGCCATGTTTGAATAACAAATTCCATTTAATCTACCAGAGATTCCACACAGGGCAGCATTAGAAACCAGCAAGAGATGCCAGGATAGCAAGTATTGTTTTGTGCTGTCTTATCTTGCTGTGAAGACTGTGCTGTTTGGCAGGGACAGTTTAAAGTGTGTTGGACAATAGCGATAAAATGGACACAGCTCCATGCCCCTTGGTCCAAGGGCTGAGGTATTCACCTGTGTGCAACTCCCAGAGCCCTGCTGCCCCCCTTTCTTTCTCCTCCAGCTATTTCAATAACAACCATTTCCTAAAAATATTCCACAGTTATTTTAGGTACTTCGGTAGAGAGTGGGGTTGAAGACTTTGGAGTAATTTATAGGCTCTGTGTTTCTCTCTGACTGATAATATGTAAGCACATAGTACATAGGAGAACATGGAAAAAACAGAGAGGTTTATTAATCTTCCCACAGTTAAACAGGGACTGTAGCAGAGCCAGCAGAAGATTTGTCTGGTTTCCTATCTTGGCCATGAACCTCAAGGCTAAACTAAAAATACAAACAAACCAGTCTTGTGGGTTTAGAGATTCTTCTGATTTGTTTTCACTTTTTCATGATGTGCATTAGGATGACCTGAAGTCCTCGTCCTCAGAAAGCTTTTTGCCTACCTTTTCCCTGCTTTGCTAGAAATGCAGGAAGATGCTTCGACTGCTGAACAGCCAGTGAGCTGGTGACATTGCAACCGGTGAAAGGGAGGGAAAACTAGCATTAGGACAGGCTATTTTGGTATTACAAGTTTTAATTCCTTTTCCAGTTGAATTCCTGTTTTATTTAAAATTGTCTAACAACATTTGTGAGAAAAACAATGTTTGTTAGAATCGCTAATGAGTTTTCCCACTACTAAGGGTGTGGGAATCTGGGTTTCCTCCTATTTTTTCCCAATAAAATATAAGAAGGAAATGAACGACCTTTAAAAATAAAAGAAGAAAAGCTTAACTGTTTTCTTTATTAGGTCAGCAAAATAGGCCAAACCAAAAAATTCCTTTCAAAGTCACCTTTATCTTCCCTACCCAGTCGCCAGTCCCTGAACCAGTCACCATTTGGTAACTACAGACTACTCAGAATTGATATGAATAAGGCATTTACTGGATTCATGTTAGAACACTATGAAACGGAACTTTTTAAAGGGAAACTTCTTTTGAAATCCTAGTCAACTTGTCACAGGAAAACTCACAGATTCCTTCAGAGGCATAAAAACTAGAAAGACGTCTGTGTGACTTCCCCCAGGATTAAAGCGCCAGGACTTCAGTCTTTGTGGTTTCCTAAAAATTCTAGGTACTGGGTACGCAAATGGGAGAGGCCGCTATTTTTTTGACGTTTTGCCCAGCTTCCCAGAAGCAGGGCAGCTCCCTGAACAAACCAAAAAAGCAACCCCTTCTGCATGGACACGGATGTAATCATGCCTGAAATGGAAATGGAATCAGCTGCCACAGAGGCTGAGTTGAATATTCTCTTGTTGCAGCCTGGAAGCAATGTCCTGATGGCAGCCTTGCTTGCCTCAAAACACAGTAATACGAAAATACTTAGAGCGTGATGAAATGCTGACTAATGAACAATTATGTATGAGCGTGACTCTGCACTTTACAAGAAGGGAAAGCAAGATCAGTGATTTAATGCAGAGGCTTTCAGGTCGCTGAAGCATGATGGGCTGATAGCAGTGGGGCTTTCTCCCATCGCTGCACTTTATTATATGTGAGTGTAGGACAGGGGATTTGCAGGGAGAGTGAGAACTGAGACAGGACAAGAGGGAATGGCCTCAAGCTCCACCAGGGGAGGTTCAGGTTGGACATTAGGAAAAAGTTTTTCACAAAAAGGACCATTGGGCACAGGCAGAGACTACCCAGGGAGGTGGCTGATTCACCTTCCCTGGGGGTGTTTAAGGGACAGGTGGATGAGGTGCTAAGGGACATGGTTTAGTGTTTGATAGGAATGGTTGTACTCGATGATCCAGTGGGTCTCTTCCAACCTGGTTATTCTATGATTCTATGAGTAAAAGCGTAGTTCGCTGGGATATGAGTTGTTTTTAATCATTAGAGGCTTCCTGTTATTATTTCCGTATTGATAACGCATCACAAAACAGACAATAATCCCATTTGGCACCTGGTTAAAACAATAGGAACAGGATTCTTATGAGTATTAAGTGGCAAGTTATTCCTGCTCCAGATAAATATGTCTAGCCATTTCTTTTCTGGCACACTGTGTTTAGTTCCTTAAATTTTGCTGGGTTTTAATTGCTCAGAATAACATTTTGCCTGCTTGCTGTTTTGACTCCAGTTGAGATGTTAAGAAAGCTTCAGTTTAAACAGTTCAGCAGTTTTCCAATGAGGAAGTTACAGAAAATCCTTCTTTTAGTCCAAATAATTTTTTCTTAAAATTGTCTAGATGAGGAGGCTTTATAATCCTGTGTCTCGAAAGAAAGGTTTGGAAATAAGCATGGAAATCACCTGGATATCAGAGTTGTGCCTTTTGCCTCATTAAGTAGAAGCAGAGAAGTTAAACCTGAATCTTCCAGAATTTCTCTGCATGATAGAAGGGAAAAGGAAAGGGGGAAAAGCCCAATCCTGCCAGTACTTAAATATTATGGACAATTCTGCACATTTTCCTCTGAACATGGTCTCCCCGATAGTGCCCATGGACATAACTCCTCTCCTCCATAAACCCATCGCAGTTTCAGAGGGGCTGTGGCACCCAGCAAGTAATTGTCTTGGGGCTGGGGGGACCTAAAAGAAAGAGTTTGGGGGGCCAGCAGCAGCAGGCCAAGCAGATCTTACATATCCGTGTTCAGGCAAAGGAGCCAAACCTCAAGGGTGGTGTTTCCCGTCTCAGAGCTGGCAGCTGAGAACCCTTTTTTTAGTCAATGAAAACAACTGGTGTTTCCAAACTGCTTCATCTGACCTTCACCTAACCTGGGGTGAGATGAAATACCCTCTGGAGGTGCCTATTTTCCTCTAAAAGGGACCCTGGCCAACTTGCTCTGCTACAGACTGTAGGAATCTAAAGTAAAGCGAAATGGATCCTGGCTCAGGAGGCTTTTACCCCAAAATTCATGCTGGATCTCTCCTGAGCTGTAAGCGGAGGAGGTGGCCGCTGCCACCTGCCAGCTGCCAGGAGGCTATTCCAGGCTGGGGCTCATCGGTTGGAGCCGTGCCATGAGCATTATTTTGAGCCTGTTCCTGCACATGTGCTTTGGGTCGTTTGTTAGCAGACAAACCAGCCAAAAAATGTGCTGGCAGCGGGTACACGGGGAGGTTCAGGTCAGCCTGTGCAGGGAAAATGGAAAGGCTTGTCCCAGGTGGGACTCGTCTCCCACATGCAGTGATGGGTCATCTCCTGCACGTAAGCAGAGGTTTGTCCCTCTCTGCCATGTGCTCACCTGGCAGCAAAAGTGCATTTTCACAGGGCATCTTAAAAAAAAATTGATTCGTACGTATTGAGCCTGGGAGAGCTGTAGCTGGAATTGTTGGGGTGGTGGATAGATAGAAGGTTTCAGGAGACATCTCAGTTTCAAATCATCACAGAAAGGGGAAATCTCAAACAGACCAACCTGAAAATGTAAAAGGCAACACCAACCGGAAACAATGGAACTAGTTTGTCATTTGGAGCATGACTTTCCCCCAAAACCCAAAATATCATAATTTAATTTTAAATTTAACCAAAAGCCAGAAATGAGTTTATGTGAGCAGCTGTGATATCTTTCTTAAACAAAAAAGATGAAAGTTTTGAAAAACAGAAGTCTGTTCAGAAAGACGCTGCCCTGTTTCAATTCTGTTACAATACGTTTTCATTTTTGGGTATCAAAACTGAAGCAGTTTCTGCGCTACTCCAGACCTCAGCTGTGTGTGCAACACTGCATCCTTGGAGGGATGTGACTGCTAACCCCATTTCAGCCGGAGGAAGGGAGCTGAGCGTTGTCTCCTCAGGACTGACAACTCGTGAAGAGCTACCTCTTGAAGTGGGAGAGCAGAGGACTCCGAGACCTCCTACCAGTGGAAAAAGAAGCACATTCTCTGGCTGTGAAGCTGTTAAGTATTTAGAGCATCAGATGGCAGCCGGCGGCTGTGGTGTGATGTCAGTGGATGACTTGCCTGTTATGAAGGTAGCGTGCCAGGGATGAATCTGAATCCAGGCATGTTGCCTCTTGTGCCCTCAACCCAACCAGCAGCTTCTCATCACTGTGGCCCAGCAGAGGGGTCACCAGGAGCAGGAGAGGAGAGACGGTATTTGCGTGTCTGGAAGTGGAGATGGTGGCAGCACAAAGGGGAGACGCATCCTTATTTTGTGGTGGAAAGTTCTTGTTGCTCTACACTTCTCTAAACTTGTATGAAAGTGATGTGAAAATCTTTGCAGAGAGCTGTCACCCTGCTCTTCTGCGCAGTTTGTATTCACTCCAAGCTCCTTTCAAACCCGAAGTGAAGAACGTTTTAGAACCCACCAGGGGGAACACTTGAAAAGAAAAATACCCTTTGCTCTCCTGCTATGAGCTGGATTAGTGGTGCATTTTGGAAAGCCTGGGTGATAAATATTTCAGTAACAGTGCAAGGGAACTGTTCCTGCAGCTGACCTGTGGGATCTTCATGAGACAAGCTCTCTGGTTTGCACTGCAGTATTTGCACCCAAAAATAACCCCACCATCCTGAATTCCTTGTGCGGGTAGGGGATGGAGGATGGTGCCACTACCTCTTTTTATTCCCTTAAAATGTCTTTTTCCTGATTTTGCAAAAGGTGCACTTGGTGTTGGCCTGTCCAGCCAAAGATAAAAGCTGCTTATCTCCTACAATGACAAACAATATTTAATTGAGAAGTTATCCAACGGGCTACTGACATAAAATCTTGTGTGCGTGAAATTCAGATTGTTCCTTTCCTCCCTTTGTCCTGTTACAGAAGATCCAAGCCCTCTGCAAGCAGCAATTTAGCTCAGTTTGTCTAAAGGAGCACAAGGCACAAATAGCCCGTCATTCCCACCATCACTCCAATGAATCTAACCTGACGTGGGCACGTGCTTCTGCATAAAATAAATCTAGGAACCACCTTAGAGAAATTCAGGGACACCAGAGAGAGCTCTGGGGTGCTTTGGCCTCCTTTGGGTGCTTCATGGATGGCCTCCAAAGTCACCTGGAGATCATCTCTCAGTGACAGTGCTGAACTGAGTGGCTAAATGAAATCCCACGTGTGTGCCCAACCCTAGAATGTGATAATCCTGCTTCTCAGGCTGGGAGAGCAGAAGTTATGCCCAGCTGTGGACACAGAGGGAGCCCTTGGCCCGTTATTCCATTTTTCATGTGCGTGCAAAGAAACCCAACCCCATCTCGAGACGGTGCCTTGAGCAAAAGTCAAATGCAAGATGCTCCTGGCAGCTGCCTTGGGGGCCCTGCCTTCACAAACAGTCATGGGAGGCTGGAAATCAACTAGCAGAGTTTGTTCCAACAGCAGCTTATGAGAAAATCCACTTCTCTTGCCAGCTTTGCCCAAGGCCTCCTCAGGTGTTGCACACCCAGCCCTACAGCTGCGCTGTCTCTTGTTGCCACAGAGAGGATGGGAGAGGTGCTTGGAAACACAGTTCTGCAAATCCACATTGTGTGACAAGGAAGATGGTAAGTGGGAGGCAGGTGGGAGAAAAGGGAAGCAGTATAGGGCAAGGGGAGCAGGGTGGTCAGGTGAAAGCTGGTGTTGATGCTCCACTGCTCTTCACAGCTGAGGATCTCCTTGAGGTACCTCTTGCAGGTGCCATGGAGCCAGTGCCCTTCAGGAGCGCCTCCAGGGCTGCAATACTCAGTCATTTCATCCAGAAGACTCGTAGTTTGCTCCGGGACTTTTCCTTGATGTGAACTGAAGCAGTAGGTGGAGAAAAGAGGTTCAAATCTTACACTTAGAATCATAGAATCACCAGGTTGGAAGAGACCCACCAGATCATCGAGTCCAACCATTCCTATCAAACACTAAACCATGTCCCTCAGCACCTCGTCCACCCATCCCTTAAACACCTCCAGGGAAGGTGAATCAATCCCCTCCCTGGGCAGCCTGTTCCAGTGCCCAGTGACCCTTTCTGTGAATTTTTTTTTCCTAATGTTCAGCCTTGATCCAAGGCAAAACACTTGAGTAGATGCACTCAGGTTTCCTTTGCTGGTTCCAGTGGGGAGACTCACATGATGAGAAAGATAATTTTTTGATGATTGAAAGTACCTGTTGCTGTTAATACCAACACTGTCACCTGGGGAGAGGCACAGTTGGAAAACAGTAAAGCTTAATTTTGCTGTAAAAAGACTGAAAAGCCATTAACAAGAATTCAAGCACTTCCCTCACAGTCAAGGTGCCCTCGTTCTTGCCACGGCTTTTAGGACTAGGAAGCCATGGGTACTGCTTTGGCAGTTTATCATCTGTTGTAGCAATCACTGGTTCCTTATTTATTTGCCTGTTTTTAATGACCAACAGTGTTGCTGCCAGCTTGAGGACATCCAGCTCATGAAAGTGGTGACAGAGGAGGGTTTGTCCTGAGAGAATCTGCAAGCCAGAGACTCTGTGGCTAGCTTGTAAAAGCAGAAACAAGTGCTTGGGAAAGCCACAGAGTAGCTAAAACCAGGAAGCTGATCTATGCAAAGCTTTTATAGGGAAAGGCAGTGTGTGCAAGCATGGGGCAGGGGGCTGGAGCCGCTTCAAGGATTGCAGCCTGGCACTTGGACACATCTCTTCTAGGAGTCTGTCCTGGCTGTGGAACATGCACCCTGAGGGGCCTGAATTAGCAGATAAGATTAGCTGCAATGTTGTTGCAGCAGTAGTGACACATAATGTGAGGTTTGTATCTGTATGTTTCAGTGGTCATAGAATCATAGAATAGTTTGAGTTGGAAGGGACCTTAAAAATCATCTCGTTCCAACCCCCCCTGCCATGGGCAGGGGCACCTCCCACTAGATCAAGCTGCTCAAGGTCCCATCCAACCTGGCCTTGAACACCTCCAGGGTTGGGGCAGCCACAGCTTCCCTAGACAATCGTTTCCAGTGTCTCACCACCCTCATCGTGAAGAAATTCTTCCTTATGTTTAGCCTAAATCTTCCCCTCTCCAATTTATAGCTGTTGCCCCTAGTTCTAGTCCTGTTGACATAAGGCATGTGCAGGGGGAGGAAATGGATCTGGCTTTGAATTTGCAACCCAGACTTCAGATCTTCCCTCTTGAAGGAAAGTCATACACAAAACCAACATTTTCAAGGAGCAGATAGAGCCCTAATCCTTCCCTACATGGCAGGGCTGGAAGAGACACCATCATGTACTGCTTGGGTAGTAAGGTGTCTCTAGACATGGGAGACCATAGTTCATTCAGCCCCTTTGACTCAATTGACCTTAACGTAATTCACTACATTAAAGAGTGTTCTGGACTTCTAATGTTCCCCTAAACATAAACATTATTTCATAGTTTTGAATGCATAGGAAAAAAAAGTTTTGCCAATCTGCAGACCTCAGGGTGGAAGTCCACCTCTGTGTGGTGAGAACAAGCCTGCTGACAGCAGATCTGGTTTTCAATAGTCCCTCTGAAATCTGAAGAGGTAGACATCACCTCACAGAGGCTGTGAACCATGGATGGAAAATCACTGATCTGGGGGACATAAATGTCAGCGTATGAGGGGTTTGCAGACTCTATATTCACTCAGCTGATGAGTTTGCAAGGGTCAAACTCTGAAGCTACATCCTTCAAATAATATTTGGGAAGTCCAAGTGTCACCCAAGCCTTTTTGTGCAACATAGTCAACTACAAAGATTCTTAAATTTCCATTCTTTGGGGCAGTGGCTCCTTAGGCAATCTGACAAATTTCTGACATCTAACTAGATTACTAGGCTCAGAGAAACAAAGAGATTGAGCTCCCACTGGCTTTCATCTTTAATGAGGAAAGAATGACAGTGCCCCAAGGTATGAGAACAGATGATACTGGGGTAAAGGGAAGGTGGTTTATGCATTGCCCACACTTTCTCATCTTATTCCCATTTAAGTCTTTAAGAACACGATGCTCTATTGCAGCATGCAGACTGCATGTGAGGCTGATAAACATGAGAGAAAGCTACATGTTCCTCAACATCCACAAAGCTGCATGGTCTCCATTTCCCTAGAAACAAAATCCACCTGTGTAAGGATGTGCCTTTGGGATTGTGCAGCAGATTTCCCTACCAAGAACATTGCATACATTTATTTTTTTTTCTTGCCTGATTCTAGGGCTTTTTCACACTTTCCAGTATTTAAATCACTCTGTCCTCTTAAAGGCTGTGTTGCCTACGGTCTGAGCAGCTTAGGATGTCTCCTTGCAAAGCCCATGAACTGAGTGCAAAATGTGACCCCTTTTCCCGTCGCTGCCTTTGACAAGTTTTCTAACAGTCACCTAATTCCTTCTATAAGAGTGTGAACAAAATGTCATTCCTAAGGAAGCACTTCCAAGAGCTGAAGGGGAAGTGTACTCTGTGCTCAGCTTTTGAAACACTGGGATTTCCAGCAATGAACCTTGACTGGTTCAGGATGCCAGAGCCCAGCAGCTGGTGACCGGTGATAAGCAGCTGCTGGCACGGTCCGTGGGGAAGAAGTAGCCATGCAGCATTAAGGATGATGTCTTGCTGTGGGCATCAGGACCTGCCTTCTTACCATCTCCAGTCCAACACGTGAACATGAGCTGCCACACCAAGACTCATCTATTGCCTTTTCGACACCAACCTGACACCTCAACAAAATAAATACAGTAAATGGGAGCAGAAGTATCAAGAGAACCTGAAACATGTGACTGCTTTTGAAGAAAATTTCCATGAGATCTTTTGATCTCAAAGGGAATATGATGTGGCTTTTGCAGCTCAAGCAATTATCTGGCATCACCTTTGATAAGCCATATAGGAAGGGCTGGCATTTAATTTTATTGAAGTATTTACTAGTGAATTTAAAAACAAAGGGTCAGATTTGTATTTCTGTTCCCAGGTTTTCCCTGCTGAGATATTTCTCCTTTACAAGGGCCGGGGGAAAGCCAGAGCCCTGCTCTCATGTTCCACGTGAATGGACACAATACTTGTGCGATTTGTAGCATTATGCGATGAAAATGGCAAGGAATGTCTTGTTGGGTATTACAGTTGCTCATTTGCTCCTGTAGTCAACTTTTCTTTTCCTACAGAAAACGCTAGCAGTAGATAACCTAATAGATTTCCAAATGTTTCCCTGCCCTTCAGGATAAAACCACTGGGTTCAGATATTAGATTAAAAGAGTCAGGAAATTGCTTCAATAAACTGAAATTTCTGTTGATACTGAAACCTTTCAGAAACCTTTGCTGCATTCAGCCAATTTTGGTCCTAATCTGGGTAACTCCTCTACTAGCAGAATTTAAATGAAAAAGGTCAGGTTGAGATGAACACAATGTCTCCTGAAGCTAACAAATCCTCCGCACCACACAAGGGTCACACTCCTGATTTCCTGAAAAGAAAACTTGTTCTGCTGTAAGCTGACTTTGCAGCAGGCTGGGCATATCTCTCGCTGGTAGACACTCAGTTCTTGCCCAGCACGAAAGGGCAGTGATGTCAAGTCCCTCTTTCCCCCTTAGAAATGCTGCATGAGGTTCCCTAGAGAAGACGGGTGGTTAAAAATAACCCTGCAGACAGCAGTGACTAATGTGCTAGTACGGAGCTGCCTCCCTCTGTTGCTGGTGGTCATATCTTGTGTGCGTCTGTGGTTTGCAGCCTTGGAGGGGGCTGCAAAGAAAGTGATGGATTTACATTCACTGGGAAAACATCCTTTACCAGAAATGCGCTGGGTTTTAATGTCTTCATGTCACTAACCTCATAACTGCTATAATCTGGTGGGAAAATTGTCTAGTTTCTAGCAAACACCCTGCTCAAATGCCATGGTAGTCACTGACTTGTGATGCCACCTGACCCTACATTCAGCCTCACAAAGGAGAGAGCCATTTACTGAAGTGTGATTTGTGTGTGCAATAGGAAAGACAATTCCATGTCCTTTTCCAGAGTACAGCAGGTCTGGTTGCCCTCTCCTGGGGAATGTCGTTTCAACAATAAGTCCTCCATTACTCCCACCTGGGGTGGTGAAATCTCAGCCCCTGTCAATGAAAGCTTGAGATGGTATTGTGAGGTTCAGATGTGCTGTGAGAAGGTACCTCGTGCCCTGAGAGTGATGCTCAGAATCACAGAATCACAGAATCACCGGGTTGGAAGAGACCCACTGGATCATCGAGTCCAACCACTCCCACAAAACACTAAACCATGTCCCTCAGGACCCCGTCCACCCGTAACTTAAACACCTCCAGGGAAGGCGAATCAACCACCTCCCTGGGCAGCATATTCCAGTGCTCCCTCTTGCCTCCAGCAGTACCATTCATCCTCTTCTTGCTGCTGGCTATGCTACTCCCATTCTTTCTTTGCTGGCCCAGGACATGCCCAGGATGATGACCTGGGGTCAGGTGCAAGTCTTGGTATGCAAAACCAGCCCTGCCTAATGAGGCGTTTGCACCCTGAGGAGGTTACACCAGCTGTATAGAGCTGCAGCTGCCCTCTCCAAAACCAATGGCCAGTTTCTGCTCAGAGCACAAATGCCTTATCTCTGGGGTCCCTCTTTCTGCCCCTGGGCACCCCAGCCACTCCACACAGAGCAGCTTTATGTGCAGCCAACACCAGGCTCATGCAGCAGAGATGGTCCCATGCTCTTCTGACCAGGCTCTGGTGAGGCATGGCATGAAGCAGAGCTGCTGCTAGTCCTCTTCCCCATGCACAGCTCAGTCTTTAAAGACACCATCCAGGATTATTCACACTTCAGAATAAGCTGTGGCAGTTGGCCTGCATCTGTCATACAAAGCAGGCTGTGCTCTTCACTTGAGGACTGATTATATTCAGGTTGAGTCTTTCAAGGGTTGACTGCCCCACCACTACCGAGAAGGTGTTTGGCTGAGAGACAATGGCTTTCCCTTTACAGCAAGACAAGCACATCTGCCATGCAGGGGCCCTTCTCTCCTGGCCTGTACCTGGGCACTGAAACACCTGAATTTTAGTAAGAAAACCTCCAGCACTGAAAACAGGCTATGAAGAAGATCAGTTTTCAGGATGGTAGAGTTCTTACAAGGAGATGCATGGACAAATGTTCGGAGTCTGTTAATATTTACAGAAAGAACCCATGCCTGCTAATGAGCTGCTTCTGAGTCTGCTTCTTTGAGGAGCAGATATAATTCCAGACTGAGAAACAGGCACAAGGATATTCAGATATTTATTAAAAAGCACCTTACAACATTACTGACAAATGAACTTCTTCAGGACCTCCAGAGCTGAGACCAGTTGGACTGTGCCATTTTAGGAAAGGTCTGTGGTGTGAGCTGACTCCCAGACCTGGGAACACCGTCAGGGCCAGATGTGTGCCAGGGATGGACCAACAACCACCTCACCACCATAGGTAAAGTCCTTCTAGTGCCTGGGACAGGCACAGGTTGCCTTTCTCCAAGGGTCTGACCAAAGACCCAGGACTGCAGTGTTGCTGGAGTGTTTGCTGGAAATTGCAATATGAGGCAAGAGCATACAGTTATCATAACTGCATTTTTTTCCCTCTATGCTGCATAAGCTGTTCATACTGACTCAGTCCCAAGGAAGATGTTTTCTAAATAAAAAAAAATATTCCCAAGCTAGCCACTGTTTCCCAAAGGATGTTAATAAAAAACAAATGCATTCAGCATGACGAAAGGTGACTGGCAAGGACACGTGGAAGATGCTTAAACAATTTAGTGGCACGTGAGCTCAGAAGGAAAGATCTGTTTCCCATTACACAGCCCATTTCTCATAAATCTTAGCCTGAAGCAGTTACTTCAATGAGTGCCAGCCAGGCTTTTGTTTCTTTTCTGTACAGTTTTGAGTAACACATGACTAACGGGCCTAGCCTTGCTGATAAGCACGTGGAAGGCTCATTGCTGATGCTTTGCACCAGCATAATTGACTTTTATGGAATTGCTGCTCATTTGCACTCATTAAGAGGTTCCCAAACACAACTGCAGATTGGCAAGTTATCACACAGCACCTCAGCAGCAGCAAGTGCCTAAGTGTGATCTGAGCCTCTGGCAGCAGAGGTGAGGCGTGACATCATTTCACTTGTCATGAGAGAGGATACAGCTACAGCGAATTGCCTCATACCTCCTGAAGGCTGAATTCCTGGTCCTGACAGTCACCCCAACTCCCATTATGCATGGGAGCAAATGTGTCTGACCCTCTGCCTCACAGAAATCTGACATAGAAGAAAAAAAAAAAGGCTAACCCATAGCTCGAGAATCAGGAATGGGAGGGGAGAGACAAAGAGGTGGTTATAGAACATGTTCTATCCTGTCACAGTGAGACAACACTCAACTCAATTGCTTCACTCATTATGAGTGGGCAAGCTTTCAAATACAGGTGTTTTCTTACCCTCAGCCAGAAAATGCTGGTGTGCACCAGCCCGCAATGCTTTGCTTGTGAAGCACCCACCCTGTTCACCAGACTTGGCTGCCTCTTCCCAAAGATCAAGTCAGTGCTCAAAGTAACCCATTTTTTTGTCCGCAGAAGATGTGAAAGCAAAAATAATGGAGAACCCCAACAGCCTTTCAGAAAATGATACATGGAATTGCTTTACACTTTGGCAGCACCATATGCAGCTATGTGCAACCTTGGAAGAGAACTATTTTGAAGGTGATCATAATTGATTTTCTTAATTTGTTAAATAAAAAGAGTTACAGATGTAGTCTGAGGGTTTTTCTGTATTGGAACTTCTATGTCTCCCATTCCTTTCCCCTGGCTATTTTAGGATACTGTCTCCACTTGCATCCAGCATTCTTGATCTGGCCGAGCTTTATGTCCTGCCACAGACACACCATGTGCTGGAATCTTATACTGGCCAGTGCTCACCAAGGTCTCTCAGCCTTTCAGCTTTGTCAGTAAATCCATGCCTGCTGAGGGCGGCTAGTCTGCAATCATCACAGCTAGAAAGAGAGAGTTGGCATGTGGGGTAACATGTGTGGTGGCCCATGGATTGGCTCATGGGATTGCTGTGCATCCTTTGAAGGTGTTGCCTTCTCAGAGGTGTCCACCATGAGAAGTTCCATCCAATCCCTGCTGTGAATAAGGAACAAGATGTCCCTGCTGAAACACAGAAGAGCCTGCAGTAGCAAATGAGAATTTTAGGATATAAGACTGAAGCCAAAGGTGGGCAGAAGAATGAAAGTACTTGCACCTACCTGTTTGAGGGCAGTGAGAAATCAGCCTGACAATGGGCTCTGCTGCCCCATGGCTTTAGACCATGACTGGGACTGTGTAAAACCTGCTTCCTAATAACTGACCCAACCCCTAAAGACCTCCACCCAGTGCCTCACCGTGTATGTTCAGGTCATAGATCAGGAATCTGTGCTGACCTGCCAGGGACCTTCCACATTAGGCAAGCATCCTGTCCCATTTTAGTATTTGATAAGGAATGGTTGGACTCGGTGATCCGATGGGTCTTTTCCAACCTGGTGATTCTATGATTCTATGATTCTAAGAAACAGCCCTTCTTTATTGAGCTGTGACCTAGAGCAAAGGTTTATCTCATGTTTTTATTTTACCCAGGATAGGCAGTCAGTGCTGCAAGCTTCGATGCAAAGAAGAAACAGGAGAAGCAGTGAGGATGGCATGGAGCTAGTTGGTTAGTTCCTTGCAAACAAGGGACTGGTTGGTATAGAAAAAAAGATCTTTTGAATGCTAGTGGTAATCAATAGTTCAAAACTTTCAGCAAAATGAAATGGTTTCAAATATTGTATGTTGCACCAAGATTTTATACACGGCATTTTTTCCAACAGACCCAAGTGTCTAATAAATTGTTTTTATCTCTCCTTTCATCTGTCCTCTTGTTCATGAACTGGCTAAGGGAGGTCACAAAGAAAGGGTGAAAGAGCAGTTTTGGCAAGGGGAAACTTTCACTATGTCACAGTTAATGCACGTAATAAGTACACAAAATCCCAGGATCTATAAAGGGCTCTGGACAGGGAGTTTAATTTGTGTCTCTTTGGATATCTTTCCCTAATTATGTTTTTGTTTTTGTTCTTACTTTGTTTGCTGTGTGTACGAGTGTCAAGGCATTTCCTCTGCCAAGTGGGAGCTGGTTTACACAGTTCACTGTGGACCTGGGGCCCTTGAGCACAGACCAGTCATCAAGAGTGCTGGAAGCTCTGTGTCACATCAGAAACCAATTACGGAGAGATGCCCACAGGGACATCAACTTCTTTTTCCCTGTCTTTGCATTTAGAACATTTTATAGCCTGTGATATTGCCTGGGCGGAGGTGTGCCAGATGTTATTTATGAGTCTGTGGTTGGAATCAAAACACGGAAGGCAAGAGTCAAAATAATCTTCTTCCTGGTTTCTGAGGCAGACTTTATCTCTGAAGTATTTGCAAATGTTTTCTGGCCAGCCAGACCAGGCCAGAAAAACCCTCTCTCACATGCAATCTCTTCAGCAATAATGCCGCTTTGCCATGTCTTTTAAGGACTAGTGCATTTTCCCATAAAATAGGAATGGTGAGTGCCTGAAGACTGGAGAAAAGCAAATGCAGCTTCTGTCTTCAAGAAGGAGGACCCAGAGAACTACAGGATGATCAACCCCAACTTCATCCCTGGAAACCATTCCCTGGCACATGAATGACAAGAACATCCTCAGGAGTGGTCATGGTTTACTAAGGAGAATTCATGCTTGACCTACTTTACAAGCTTGTATGATGAAATGACTGGCCTGGTAGATGAGAAGAGAGGAGTGGGTAGTGTCTACCTGGACTTCTGTCAAGATTTCAGCATTAGATCTCTCATTAGATCCTGCCTCTCATTAGATCCTCATAGATGAGCTGTTGATGTATGGGTTAGTTGAGCAGTGAGGTGGACTGAAAACTGGATGAACGACTGGGCCCAGAGGCTGGTTATCAGCGGCATGAAGTCTTGTTGGAGGCCAGTGACTAACAGGGGTCCATACTAGGCCTAATGCTGTTTGAGATCTTCCTTAATGATCTGGATGAGGGGCAAGAGTGTACCCTCAGTAATTTTGCATATTACACATAACTGTGAGTAGTAGCTGATAAGACAGAGGGTCATGCTGCCATTGAAAGACCTCAACAGGCTGGGGAAAAGGGCCAGTGGGACTCTTATGAACTTCAACAAGGCAAACTGTGAAGTCCTGTACCTGGAGAGGAACAACCCCATGCACCAGTATATGCTGGGGAATGTCCAGCTGAAAAGCAGCTTGGTAGAAGCAGCTCTGGGGGTCCTGGTGGACACCAAGTTGAACACGAGCCATCAATTCGCCCTTGCAACAAAGAAGGCAAATGGAATCCTGGGCTGCATTAGATAAAGTGGTCCCTCCGTCTACCCAGCACCTGTCACAGCTGAAGTGCTGAGCCCAGTTCTTGGCTTCCCAGGCCAAGAGAGATATGGGCATACTGGAGAGAGTCTAGTGAAGGGCAGTAAAGGTGATCAAGGGTCTGGAGCATCTCTTCTGTGAGAAAAGGCTGAGGGAGTTGGGACTTCTCAATGGTGAGAAGGCTCAGAGGGAATTTTATCAATGTATATAAATTCCATGAAGGGAGGATGCAAAGATGATGCAATCAAGGCTCTTTATGGTGGTACCCACTGACAGGACAACAGGCAATGAAAAACTGACAACTGAAAAATGAAACATGGATGGTTCCCTCTGGACGTCAGCAAACAGTTTTCATTGTGAGAGCAGCCAAGCACTGGCACAGGTTGCCCATGGAGCTTATGGTGTCTCCAGCCTTGGACATGCTCAAAAGCTGTCTGGACACAGTTCTAGGCAACCAGCTTTAGGTGGCCCTGGTTGAGCCAGGTGCTTGTACAAGATGACCTTTGGAGGTCCCTTCCTGCCTCAAACATTCTGTGATTCTGTATGGCCCATGATAGCTGGAAAGTCACAGACTGGGGTATTTTGTTAGCCTCTGTTGAAAGTGGTCGCTCTAGAGGTCACTAGCTCTTACCAGCCCAGCTTCAGAGCTAAAAGAAGAGCAGTGAATTGTCACAAAACCCAGTACCAATCAGCCCCTCCAGCGGCAGCCCTCCCTTGGCTTTGTAGCCCTTCTCACTGGCTCCACCTTCTCCTGTGTGCTGGGGGGTCTCCCTCACCTGCCACCCTCTGTGTAGCAGCTCTGACAGGTTTAGTATTTTATAGGAATGGTTGGACTTGATGATCTGGTGGGTCTTTTCCAACCTGGTGATTCTGTGATTCTATGACCCTGCCAGCTCCTCACAGACCATTTCTGTCAAAGTCAAAGAGGACTGAGGACACGACAGGAGCTGGGGCTTGCATGTTGTTTTGGTCACTGTGGCTCCTCACTGGTAGCATTATCTAAGCCTTCACTCTTGATGGAGAGGCTACCTGTTATTACAGGACATTTCACTTAAACTACCACATTTTGCCTGCCAGCTTGCCCTCAAATCCTGTGCTGTTTATCAGTGTACTTATTTTCTCTGGAGGAATTAATTAACACTGAATTTCAGCCTTTAAGAAAGCAGGTTCTCTCACTAGTAGATGAAGATTAATGAAAACCCTTTCCCTTTCTCAAGACATTATATTTGGCTGGCCTGACTCCTTGCATGGATGAGGCTGCAGGTCTGAACAAGGAGCAACTGTTTTTCAGGCATCCCTGGCTCTCGCTGTGCTGAGATCTCTTTTGTTTTCCACAGCACAGTGGTGACTGATGTATCTTGTACCGTGCCAGTGCCTGAAGCTCAGAAGCTGAGGATGCTGGGCAGGCTGGAGCTGGTGAATTGCAGGGACACCGATGAGCTGCTCTTGGGCACCTTCCAGCTATCTAAATTAGGAAAAGGAAGAAGCACTAAGATGGACTTCTTCTCTGTGATGAGCAGTTTAAATGCTAGCCATTTCTTACCAGCAGAGCTCATGCTGTAGTTTGAATACACCCCCAACCCCCTTTCTGTCTCCTAGTATTATGCACACATTACATGGAGACCAGCCTGGACTCAGCAATGAGCTAGAGGTGACATTTGATGCTGTCTAAATGGGGAAAACCTGAACTTGGGCCACCCAGGAGCACTTGTCCATGGTCATCCCTGCCTGCAGTTGTGCTGCTCTCACCCAGGCTGCCACCCACTTCCTTACCTGTTCTTTCACTGACATGATATGGTCAGGGTTAGGCAGGTAAAATAGCCATGAGATCCTCACTTGAGGATGCATTTAGGCAGCTGGGGTTTGTAGGCTGCCTTTGTTGGATTGCTCTTAGAACACCATAAACTGGTCTCATTTCCACTTTAAGCACCCAAAACTGGGAGGACAAATAGAATCATAGAATCATAGAATAACCAGGTTGGAAGAGACCCACTGAATCATAGAGTCCAAGCGTTCCTATCAAACACTAAACCATGTCCCTCAGCACCTCATCCACCCATGCCTTAAACACCTCCAGGGAAGGTGAATCAACTACCTCCCTGGGCAGCCTCTGCCAGTGCCCAATGACCCTTTCTGTGAAATTTTTTTTCCTAATGTCCAGCCTAAATCTCCCCTGGCAGAGCTTGAGGTCGTTCCCTCCTGTCCTGTCTCCTATCACTTGGGAGAAGAGGCCATCACCCTCCTCTCTACAACCTCCTCTCAAGTAGTTACAGAGAGCAAAATCCTACTACCTGATGTAACTCCTTCACATGTTGTAGGTATAAAGACAAAAAGAGGACAGGAGGGACCACAGAATCAAAGAATCATGGAATAGTTTGCATTAGAAGGGATATTTAAGGGTCATCTAGTCCACCCCCCTTCTACTAGATCAGGTTGCTGAGAGCCCTGTCCAGCCTGACCTTGAACATTTCCAGGGATGAGGCTTCTACCATCAGGCTGGGGAACCTGCTCCAGTGTTTTACTGCCCTCATTGTAGAGAACATCTTCCTTATACCTAATCTGAATCCACCCTCTTGTAGTTTAAAATCATTACTCCTTGTCCTCTCACTATAGTCCCTGCTGATGGGTCTGTCTCTATCTTTCTGCACGCGTCTGCAGGTACCTCAGTACCTTGTAGCCCAGGAGGCTCAGCAAAGCTGCAAATCCCCCTTTCCTCCACTCCATCTCTCCTACTTCTCTGGAGGAGTTGGACCAAGTCCCATTCCCATTTGAAAAGAAGTAAAAGCTCACTTTGCAACCAACTTGAAATGCAGTGAACAGGAATAATCTTTCCCTAGTTCTTCTCTAAGAGAGACTGAATCTCCTCTCTCTTTTCAGCAGGGACACTGCAGTTTTGACTGCCTCTGCCTTGCCTATCCCTCTACTTCAACATGTTTTATGCTCTGATTTCTTTTCCTCTTCGCTGCCTAGAAGTTACTGCTGTTGCTGTGGCTTTTCAAATATGCTTACCTGCCTTCAAATGAGCTCTTTTCCATTTTTTGAAATATTTACACTTAAACTAGTGACCTGTTAAGCCAAGTCTTCTTTAGCATGATGCAGTGACAGAACTCAGGGATGGTTTTGTGCTCAGCACATCATCATCAGACCATCTGGGTTCAAGAGGGTGATGAGAAATTGAAACTCATATTCTCAGAGAGGAGTAGTGCTGACACATTGGGTGCTAAAAATAAGTATATAGTTGTAGCTGGTTACCTGAACACTGTCAGGCTCTGTCTGATCTACAGGGAAAACCTCCAGAGGACGATTTAGCCTCCTTAAGAGAGATATTGTTTTCTGTTTGTCTCCATTTTCTCAACCTCCCCTCATCTACCTTCCTAAACATTTCCGCAGAATTTAAATTTTGTTCAAGGTGGCATTTAAGGTAAAATATCTGTGCAAATTAGATTAGTTCTAGATCATTAGGTCTCTTCCCAATTTCTAAGCAAACACTGCCAACCATTTTCAGAAGTGCCAGCAGCCGATGAACAAACCACTATTATCCTTGCTGTTGCGGAGTTATCCTCTCCTGAGATGTAAGCAAACAGCAAGCATTATTTTACAGCAGTTAAATAACATCATTTCACAGGTAATTTACACAAAGGGAAAGCATAGCAACAGGTGGTTTAATACCTAGGAATATAACTTCCAGCTTGAGAAAGTGAGGACTCTGGAAAGTGGTATAAGCTATACACCCTTAATGCCACTGAAGTGCAGTTTACGCTAAGTTTGGGGCTCAAATTCATGTAATAAAGGAATTTGAGCACCAGACGACTTTTCTAGGTGCCCAATCTACTGACAATAGTCCATGTCCTCCCACACTCAAGGCCTCAGCATGGATGTGTCTGTCCCAAACCAAACGTATTGCTGTCAGTGATGTTTTACATAGTGCAATGTCCATGCTCAGGAACAAACAAGCAAAGCTGTTTTTCATCTTCTGCATGTCAGACCTTTCACCTGGGGGAAAATCCTACTTTCTTGGCTTCTTTTTCTCCCTGCTCCCCAAACTGCTCACTCATAAATCCTGTGTGCAGGAACACTTTTACCCTACAAAGATATTTCTGATTAAAAACCTCCCCATGACGTCCACAGGGGTTAATAAGACTGGGAGACAAAACTCAAGGTTTGGGATTATGAGCAATAGAGGCCTTCAACCTCCTGAGTTTGGAGAGAGATGGATGAGAAAACTGTTACCTTCACAGAGCTGTGAGGGTTCCTTGTTGCCTCCAGGTTCCATGGGGATAAGGATAGGGCAGCCAACAGCAGGGAATTCTCTCCTGGTGAGGCAATTTGCAGTGTATCCTCAGTTATCTCTGGTGAAGCATGCCCCAAGAGGACCCAGCTTTGTCTACCTAATTAATTACTGCACAGGGACGTGCTACAGGCAGCTTCATATAGTGCAGAACAGGCAGTTTCGTAAAGCATTGACACTAAATCAGTAACCAAACTCCTACTCTGCAAGTCCATGAAGAGCCAACTGCCACGTCTGTGCACACCAGGTCATTGCAATAGGACCTTTCTCAGGCCCAGGGGACATGCAAATGTTGTTCATGGATAGAGGATCTCTGGACACAAGGTCACATAAATCTAAGCGGCACAAAGAAAGCCCGTCAGCTGAGCCAGACTGCTGCAACAGACCTATGGTTCCTGACTTTTACTATTCTGGGACAAAGCAGCTCTAGATGCTCCATTTAAACTCTGGCTTTGAAAGGCTCCTATTTAAATCCAGACAGGCGCTGCTGAAACCAACACAAGTGACACAAAAGCACATGGGTGCCTGGCATTTTCCCACGTGGCACTCCAGTTAGCCCCTCAGAATATGTGAAACCCAGTATTGTGTTTACCAGAAACGGTCTGGAAGGGCTGAATTGCCTGTGACTATTTGTGGAAAGGTCTCTCAACTCAAAGCAATCTCCCAAAACCCAGCATACAGAAATCTGCTCATCCCCAAAGTGGGGTGTGCCAGCCACAGTGCTAATGAGCATGGCTGGCAAAGCTGCCTCTCACCATGACAAATTGCTGGTCAACATTTTATTTTCTGGATTTGGAGAGTCAGAGGAGGAATCTACGATATCTCATGCAGAGAAGGACTCTTGTGTCCCCCCTCACTCAGTGAGGGCACATGTAGAGGAGCGGAGATTGCGGTGTTGGGAAGCTGCTGCTTTAGCTCAAGTCCTGGGGACTGGACTGCATCCCACAACAGCAGAACAGTCCCTGCCTCGAGATTTGCAGAACAATAGTCCTTTCAATTAGTGATTAAACCAATATACTTGCAAAACCCAGTTTTTTCTGGTTTGCATTTGGCATGGATAACAGCTTGTTGCCCTTTTTCTTACAAGTCAGTTTTAGAGTAAGAGTTTTCTCCTTACTGAACTCTTTAATGAAATACTTCATTCTTACTGAACTGGTGCCTTGGCTTGTCTGAAAGCAATTTGACTTCTATTCAGTTTTTAATGTGCCTAAGTAAGTATTGAAAACAAAGGGGAGACGGCATTTACAAATTGGTGAATTGATTGTAGCGTCGTTCCACCTTCAATCTTCAACTGCTGCAGTACAAAAACTAATCGTCCTTGTGAAACTGAAACACATGAATCCAATGTTGTTTGTGAGATTGTTATCCTCAAAATAAGGAGGTGATGACCAAGGTCAGAGGAAGCACAGGCTCTCCCTCTTCTCCTAGCAGGACGCAACTCAGACATGAGGAGGAGGAAAGGTTCACCACTGGACTTTAAAGCCTAAAAATAACTAAGAGAAGGGACTGGGAATATTTTGTCCCATAAAGAGGTCAAGCCCTTTAGTAAGAGAGAGGAAAACTAAAAGGTAGTAGGTACTGGACAAACCCTGCTGAGCACAGTTGGAGTGGAGAAGCAGGGGAATTCCTGCTGTCTCTGCTGGCTGTTCTTACAGGGACAGGGACACAAGGAATGGCTGGGACGGTGAGGGCTCCGGCCTCTCTCGTCAACAGGCTCTGCCTTCTCCTTTTGCACCATGGCACTCGGCTGGAGCAAATCCCAGTAACATTGCACAGGCTGATACTAGGAAGTGCCCTCTACCCACATCCCTGCAGCAGTAACTGGTGCCCCAAGAGCCAGATGGTTTTTTAAAATGGTGAGGGAGAGGAGAGGAGAGGAGAGGAGAGGAGAGGAGAGGAGAGGAGAGGAGAGGAGAGGAGAGGAGAGGAGACCATGAAGCAGNTGGCACTCGGCTGGAGCAAGTCCCAGTAACATTGCAGAAGCTGATGTTAGGAAGTGCCCCCTACCCACATCCCTGCAGCGGTAACTGGTGTCTCAAAAGCCAGATTTTTTTTTTTAAAACGGTGTGGGAGAGAAGAAAAAGGCAGGTGCCCTTTGCCATGACGGTCCTTTGGCTGGAGGATCAGGAGAGGCTGATTAAGCCTGAACTTGGTCTTCTGTCCAGTAAAGGTAGATCAGGCTATCAGGACTAGATCAAGGACTTTGTACCAAAGATGTAAATCAAACAAAGTTGAAGTTGTTGCTGAAATTCACAAGATAAGCCTAGGCTGAAGAAGGCTCTTTTTATTTAATGAAAATGGGAAGATATGGAAGGTGGGCTTCTTGGTTGCCCTTTTTCATCAGCTCCTGGAAGGCTCTTGTCTCTGAGAATGCTGTTTCCCAGGAGCAAAGGCATTGAGAAAGCACAGAAAGGCTTTCAGGGCCACGTGTTGCGATGCTGTAGATCTCAGGAAACCTACACACCTGTGCAACAAAGCCTACTGATAAAGGCAAGTGCACGGGGAAAAAACCTACCTAGTAAAGGACTTTTCATGAGATGGACAACCTCAAGAGTGAGGCTGGGGCAGCAAGTTTCCTACCATGAAGTGCCAAGTCCTGGCAACAAAACTAACTCACATTTGTGGCCACTGAGTGATGCCTGAACATCCACCAGCAAATATCCCAGTGCCTGTGCATCCACTGACACACTCCCAGTGCTTCCTGGAAGCCCTCCCTCCCCCACTTTTTTCTTTCATATTTAAACCCATCAACAACTTGGTAAGAAGTGATGTTTCTGAGCAGTCCAGCTTGGGCAGTGTCCTGTCCTTCAGCCTCTTCAGCTGTCCCTAGCGTCTCCACATGGGAAGGAGCAGCGTACACTGACCCAGACTAGGCAGCAGCCAGGACAGCGACATCCCTACAGAAGATGGTTTTAGGATTTTGAAAGCCAGTAAACTTTGCTTGAACTCAACAGATACCAAACTTTGGTGCAACCAGAACTGCATCCTGCTGGTGATGGTGATTTACTTATAAATGGCTTTTCCAGGCCTTGAAAACTGCAAAACAATGTATGAACACAAAGTTTTGTTATTAAAACTAATCTGGTCCTCGTTTCCTGCACACTGCCAACTTTTTTTCCCAAAAGTATTTAGACCTCAGCTTGCTGTTACCACAAAACAGAAAGCTTAACGGTGGTTGGAATAAACTTCCCTGTTTCACTTACAGCCATCCTGCCTGTGGCTTTCTTGTAATAGACAACATGATTTAAATTAGTGAGGAGACGACAGAAACATGAGCTTGATTTTCTTCTGAAAGGCTGTGTGCATTCCAAATACCTTTTAAGAGCACTTCCAATGCTGGCTTTTAAGAGAAACTTTATCACACTGAGATTAAAGGTTTAGAATGTTAAAATAGTTCCTAGACAAGCCTGAAAATTTACAAAAAAGGAAGAAAGATGTTGGGAGGAGAAGAAAAGATCCATTGTGAACACAGCATCTGATTCTAAAAACCGTAGAAGAGAGTTATGTTCTCCACAACCTGATAAGATGCTTCTTCCTTTATCCATTATGATCTGAGAAACAGAAACCATCCAAAATGGATTTAATATAGCTGGATTAAATGGGCCCCGCAGGAAGTTCTGTTTTCAGTCGCATAACAGCAGGGATTACACAGTGTGCATGTTCCCAGCAGATCCTTTTGCATAAACCTTGATTACCTTGTGGCAGGAAAGGCTGTTCACCCTAGCAGTGGCTTTACCAAGGGGCACTCTGCACTTATAAAAATGCATAATAATAAGCAATTACAGCATCGTGATACAGAACTCTTGATAAGTGAATCTGTAGTTTATTGATGGGATCAGATTACAGGCGTAGATTCTGCTTAGGTGAAGGAGGTTTTTTTGCTAATGAAACTCCTGGTAAATCCTGCAAGTTCCTCAGGGAGCTTTCAGGCAAATTTGGCTCTGTTTCTGGCCCTGCTCTTCTAAGTCGTCTTTAGAGCCTTTACTGTCTTGCTTGTGCCTGGGACAGAGTGTGTCTGAGCTCTGAAGAAGTGTGAGAGGCACAGGTGTTTCTCAACTGCACAACCAGGGAGGTTGCATCAAGAGGGCTTCAAGAGGACCAACCTGGGGAGTTAAAATGGGTTCTTGGTACCTCTCCTGCTTCCACATCTCTTCTGCTGACATCTGAGTGATGGAGAGGAAAGCTTCCATTGAGTATGAAGAGAATTTTCAAACTGGGGATGATAACACCACGTACCTGCATCTTCCCACAGTCAATAAGTGTGTCCTCTGACACGGGTGATGGTAACAACGCCATCCTATCAGCCAGGATGCTGATAGGATCATAGAATCACAGAATCATAGAACAACCAGGTTGGAAGAGACCCACCAGATCATCGAGTCCAACCATTCCTATCAAACACTAAACCATGCCCCTCAGCACCTTGTCCACCCATCCCTTAAACACCTCCAGGGAAGGTGAATCAACCACCTCCCTAGGAAGCTTGTGCAGGAACAAGCATATCTTGGCTATCCCTGGCAAAAACTTGCCTAAACTCCTCTTAAAGATCTCCCATGGAAGAGAAACAACCCAGGCAG